>BQNB010057879.1:0-38016 GCA_026074375.1 Tanacetum coccineum
AAGTGTCGTTGAAATAAAGCCTTAATTTTCATACCGTATATTTTATTTTATTTTATTTTTACTTTTATAATTTTGTTTATATTATAAAATTGTGAAACGAAAATTGCAGAAAAAAATATATAAAGTTAAACTAGTTAAAAGTATTAAACTGGCAAAAAAGTACGGAACAAAAACGAATAAAAAACTATGTTGTACTCTAAATAAAAGACAAAAAAAATATTGTTTACTTTTTTTAATACCTTTTATAATTTTTTGTGGGCCAGGGTATCAATAGTAGAGATGGGATCATGAGAAAACCTTATCTCGATGGAAAACCTAGAAAACCCATCCACAACCGTTGGATCAAGCCAACTCCCCCTCCTTTTTTTCACACCAAACTACAAGGATCTAATTGTAACTTCTTTCATTCTTTAAGGGATTATTTTATGATTACACATATTTATATTTAATGCCCAAATTATTTCATTTTTTCTTTTTCTTCTTTTCTATCACTCCAGACACGATATTTCTCTCCCTCTCTCTCTCTCTCAATACAATAAACACGAAATTAGATTAAATCATGTCGTTCCACACTCGATCTTTTTATAATTTCGATTCACAATGAACAAATCGATCAAATCATCTCGTTATAATTTATTAGATACATGTATGTCATATCATTATAATATCTCAAATCGATTACCAATGTAAGTTTATTAACATGTTTCGATTTTATTTTGTTAGTTTCGTTATATAATATCAAATATAAAGATGATATACGTGTTTGCTAGTGTTTATTTGTACTAATTGTTGTTTTTATGAGTTGTGGTGTTGTTTTATGAATTTTTATTAGGTAATCATCATGTTTGTTCATAGATCTATTCGTTTTTAAGAGTTTTATGATATGATGCATTGTATATTTTAGTTATTTGAATCAAATTTGAGAAAAAAATAGTTGTAAAACATGTTTACAAAAACTGCACACCAAGTGTTTGATAAAATGTCTGAATGAGATTTTATAATTGCGATGCACTAATTTTACACTGTGATGCCCTAATTTTTATGAGTATACTTTAGTTTCACTGTGATGCCCTATTTAATTTTTGAATGGCTGAAATGAGTTAGTTTGATTAAGGGTGTGTAACTAATGAAAAATATTGAAATGAGAATGTTGATGATGATGAGTTGGCCAAAATATATGTCAAATCTTATTTTTTGCACAAGGTTGTGGCTCTAAATTTTTTATAAGACTATGATGACTGTTTGTTGCAAACTGTTTGATGAAATGCCAAACATAATTATATTGCATAATTATGTCATTAGGAAACTTCTATGCCATGCTATCAGACTAGAATAACTTATATAAGAATTTGTGTTTTCTATGGTGTATTGTTTGTACTTATCTGAAATATACTATTACTGTATACTTGATATGATTTAGTCCGTTTATTAGAATCAAGTAATTTGATAGCTGTTAAACGTATGGATTTTATGCAATACAAACTGCTATTATCATCGCAACCTTGTGATAGTTTAAGGCTTGGAGTGCTTGCGGTATACCAAGATCAGAACCAACTTGTTGTCACGAACCTTGTGATAGATAGGTATGTCATTGACTAGACGAATAAGTTCAGGATGCCAATGCTTTAGATAGTTCTATAAGGTTAATTTCTTTGTTTGCAAGATGGCACTTCGAGAAAAAACTATTGCTCTCGTTTGTGCATACTTTCTTACTATATCAAGTAGATGAAAGACAAGAATTGAATTAAGCCATTTATAAAGCCATGTTTGAGCCTTAAAATGATTAAGTTGTTAGCTTTTTATCGTTCCTTTTTGTCCGTTTGCAGCTTAAATTTAAATTGATTCACGTCATGGACCTGATTTCTATTTCTATTCCCGAACCAAAGTGTATAATCGGGTGTTAAGTGTGTGAAAAAAGATACCTACAATTAGCTGCTAATACACATTTTTTTTGGAGTTGTTCCACTTTTATTTTCCCATATCCGAGCTCTTATCTTTTTTATTTGAATCTTAAGTATGATTTTTACTCATGTGTTTCATCCTCTTATTTGTTTTATGCTACAGTTATGAATACACATTTATAGCATTACATTATAGTGCAATGCTGAGGGAACAAATACGTTATCAAAGTGTTGTTATGTGTGTTAGTTAGCAGTGAGGTAGTGTTGCCAAGTTTGTGTTAAGGCCACATGTCATCCTAACTGTTGGGTAACTCGCTTTTGAGTTTTTGATGCTATATGTTGATAGAAATAATGCCTAAAAACATTATTAATATTTTTTCACATCCTTACGTTTTGATAATCGCAAAATATAAAAACGTTCAATGTAAAATTAAAACGTAAACAAGTAATTAGTAGTTAATTTTCATTTCGATAATTTAATCACTTAAAGGTATGAATAAACAAATGCTTAATGCATTTTATGATCAAAGGAAATTTTTATTCAACCTTATAATTTTATAAAATGTTGTAGACATTTTTATAAACATTACAAAACATTTTATACAATTAAAAGAAATGTTTTATTCAAAATAAACATTTTGAAATTCAAATTTTCGGACCTAAAACGGCTAGAAATGTTCCAGAAAATTCCTCTACACAAAAGACAAACTAGGGAGCCTCTAGCCTAGGGCGGCCCCCTTAAATACACGGGCAACCCCCTTAATTTTAAGGAGACCGCCCACCTATTTAAGGGGACCACCCATACACTGACGCTCCTCCAGTTTGTCCTATAAATACTGGACTTTTTCCCACTATTTCTCACCTTTTGCACTCATTCTTTTTGCTCAAAACAGCCCACTCTTTTTTTTTTTTTTTTTATATTTTTTTTTTTTTTTTTTTCTTTTTTTATTTTTTTTTGTTTCATCTCACTAAAATCTTTGATCATTTTAATCATAAAGCTTGTTTACAAGTGATCCATGCTTAATTCCTAAGTGCAAAAGAAGAATACTTTCATCATCAAAGTGAATAAGTATTACTCCCAAGTGTATATTCAATCTATGAATCACATCATATCTTGTAAATCATTTGTAAATCTTGTAAAGTTGCGTAGTTGTTAGGTTTTGTTTGTGATTGTTGTAAGTATAGTTGGATCTTGGTGATCCTTTCTAGTAGTGTTAGATAGTTGTGACATAAGTAGTGTGGTGAGGAGAAGTTGTGAAGGTGTGAAGTTGTGAAGTCGTGAAGGTGTGAAGAAGTTGTGTAGTTGTGTTCAAGGCGTGAAGCTAAGTTGTGTAGTGAAGTTGTGAAGTGGATTATTTTTTTTTAATCAAACCGCTGCGTATATGTTTCTATCAAACCGCCGCTTTGAAATCAACCAAACCGCCTCCTATTGATTGAGCAAACCGCTGCCTAACAGGCCAACTCGCCGCCAATATCTTACTAGGCAAACCGCCGTGGTTTTGAAGTAACTCGCTGCCTAGTTTTGTTAACTCGCTGGATCAATAAAATAATCAAACCGCTGTCTATCTGTTTTGTTCAACCCGCCGTGAAAGCAAACCGCCGCGATAAGCAACTCGCCGCCGAGGGTCCAAACCGCCAGGGGTTCTTTTCGTATTTTTCTATTAAAATATTCAAACCGCCTTGGAACCTGTCAAACCGCCTTCAATAAGGCAACTCGCCGTTTGATTTTTAAGCAACTCGCCGGCAAGAAAAATAAGCAACTCGCCTTTGACCTGGTCAACTCGCCGGCTACCTTTTCCTAAAAATCCGGATCTTGTCCCTATCTTTTGTCAAATCGCCATCAAGAACAATAATATAATAAGCAACCCACCACGAAGAACATCAATGACGAATTAAGCAAAATTACACCTAATGAGCTCTTTGTTCACGAAATAAGCTAGATACATGTAATACAAAGTGGGTATTTGAAGATTAACCATACATTAACATGTATTTCCTTGTGGATCTTTACAAATGAAGCAACTCTCCACGAAGAACACAAATATAATCCGAATCTTATAAGCTTATTTTTCAATCTAGAAGCTTGTATGTCACTTTAAATTGTAACAATCTAACCTTTTTGATGCTTAGAACAAAGAAAGAACAAGATTAACCAACAAAGTAAACCCAAAATAAATTTTGAGCCGTGAGCTATTTTCTTCAAAAATAAGCCACGAATTTGAGCTTATTTAACCATAAGAATCAATCACGAATCCAACTAGGCTCTGATACCAATTGTAGGATCGTTTATTTCATAACACGGTGATGATTCTTGTGATTGGGCTAGTTTCTAGAGAGAGAAACACATGAGAGGGATTTTCTAGAGAGAGAAAATGTGTTTAATAAGAAAAGTGAAAATGACTAGCTTACCTCTTCCAAAGTTGGAAGAGGCTTATATAGTTTTTACAAAATACCGGGTATTAGTACCCGGCTTAAAACCGAAAGACATACGATTAACTATTAAACTACGAACTATTATAAACAATAAATATATGGGGTGACCGAGTCTTTTACTCATATCTAACACGTATCAACTAGACTATCGAATATCCAGCATAAACAACGTCTATAATCAACTCAAATATTAACTAGTCGGCTAGTCTATAAACTATATTCGTAAATGATAACAAACAAATGCCCTAATAATTTTAATGATGCCCTAATAATACAAACAGATGCCTTAATGTATTCACACAGATGCCTTAAACTAAACAAACAGATGCCTTAAACTATACAAACAGATGCCTTAAAAAAACAAATAGATTCCTTAAACTAAACAACACACTCCTTAACATTACGTGCATACGCATCAGATGTACATTCTCACACACACAATCACATTTTGACATCTAAAGCGATCTGAGCATGACATAACATCCAATTAAATGATAAATGCAATCAATATTTAAACCTGCCATAATTACACAAATGCCTTAAACTATACAAACAAATACCTTAATATAATCACAAAAATGCCTTAAACCAAACAAACATATGCCTTAAACTGAACAACATACGCCTTAACATTACGTGCATATGCATTAGGTGTACATTCTCACACACACAATCACATTTCGATATCTAAAGCGATATGCGCATGACATATCATCGACTTGTATGCCAAATGCAAGTAATATTTAAACCTATGTGATAAATAACACAGATGCCTTAAAATATACAAACAGGTGCCTTAGTATACTCGCACAAATGCCTTAAACCAAACAAACATATGCCTTAAATAAACAACATACTCCTTAACACATAGATGCATTAAACTAAACAAACAGATGCCTTGAAGTTAACAAACAAATGCTACATTCATTTAACAATCAAATATTAACACTAGATAACAATCGGTTCATACGCATTAGGCGTACAACATACGGATACAATCACGTTTCGACCCTTATCACGCATATGCCTTACATTTAACAAATAGACTTCTTAATATATTTTCAAAGCAAATGTATGCCTTAATTAAAGAAACAAATAAATGTCCTATTTTTTTCATTCCTCGTAATTTGATTGTCATGTTGTTCTGTTTCATTGTCATCAAATGATGTTTCTTGTTTGTCGGATTCATATTCTTTGTCATCGCGTTCGATTTCTGGTTCCATTGTTGGTTCTTCATGTTTCTTTTCTGTGTGTTCTGCCTCCATATCTGAAATACATATTTAAAATTAATTAAAAAGTTTTAAACAAACAGATGCCTTAATGTATTCACACATATGCCTTAAAATATACAAACAGATGCTTTAATATACCCACACAAATGCCTTTAACCAAACAAACATATGCCTTAAATAAACAACATACTCCTTAACACATGGATGCATTAAACTAAACAAACAGATGCTTTGAATTCAACAAATAGATGCTTCGTTCATTTAACAATAAAATATTAATACCAGATAAGTCGGTTCATACGCATCATGCGTACAACATACGGATACAATCACGTTTTGAACCTTATCATGCATATGCCTTACAATCAATACTAGAACATCACGAATCAACTTCATTTCCTTTAGATTCTTTAGATGCACCTGAATAACAAAAAAACATGTGTTATAGCCAATAGTAACTACCTGTTTTGATAAAAAAAAGTTTGTTCAAGTCCCATATGTGTACCTTCATGTCTATTTCTGAAGCAATTTCGGAAGCATTTTCCAAATATGTCAGTAAAATATTCACTGAAGGGCTTCTCAGATACAGGTATTAATACACAGATGCACTATTTTTATAACACAGATGCCCTATTTTTATAACACAGGTTCTTGTAATTTTCTTTATAAAAAATTGCTTAGAAGTTTTAATTCATACCATGAAATAATGAACTTTAGTATTAACACTCACATAAAAAAACCAAATAATAAGTACCAGAATGCAAATCGAAACACCCCTTAAAAAAAGAGAAACGAGTTTTAGAAACTCACAATTTCACCACTCCCTATGATCACGTCACAAACACTCTGATGTAGCTTCATACGCTTTTGTATGTCATTGCGCTCACCAAACCGCATTTTAGGGGTTCTCTCACAGTCCCACACTATATGAAAAAATCGAATTAGTATCCCTTGCACCCAGCCTGCAGTTTATAGTCCCTGTCCAATTTAAATTCCAACTCGCTACATAAAGCCTTAAGCTCACCTTATTTCCAGCAAAAAAATATTCTTAAAAAATAAATTCTGCAAAAAGGATACGCTACTAACCATCATCGGTGTTGGCCCCGTATCAGGCAAACCACCCAAAATCGCCAATTTAACTTTTTCCAAATCTACATAAGTTTTCAAAAAATATCCCAGATTTTAATATAACGTACAAAATTTATAGCTTTCTTAAACATATGCAGAGGTAATGATCATCTCATAAAGAATATTGCAAGATGCCCTATTTTTATAACATAAATGCTCTTTTTTATAACACAGATGCCCTATTTTATAACACAGATGCCCTATTTTTATAACACATGTTCTTGTAATTTTCTCTAGAAAAAATTGCTAAGAAGTTTTAATTAGCTTTGAGCACCAAATACAATTTCAACTACTGCGTTTACTGTTGATGCACCTCCAAATCCTTTTGAGTAAACCTTTTACGCATTTGTACAGCAAAATACAAACAACAATTAAAAGGAATGATGTGACATATAGTCTGCACATAACATTCATAATAAAGTTATTTACATGAACGAAAAAGAAAATATTATATACAACTAGAAACGCCAAAGAAGTTAAACATAGATTAACTAAGTAAAACCTTTTTTGGAGTTCAAGAATCATTTTTTTCCATGTATATGTTAAGCTCTGGATTCAAAGACAAATCCACAAGGCGTTCCTTCTTGACTACATCAAGAATCGTGCCTTTAACAGTTGAACCACTCTCTATTAGTGTTATGGTAGCAGGAACATGAACGTCAATAAATATACCACTTGGATAATATCAAGGTAACCACTAGTAACCAAAGTTTTCCTACCAATATCTATCATTTGAAACCAGTTTGAAATAATTGACAACAAAAAGTGTAGCAGGTCGTATCAAAAAATGAAGATGCCCTAACAGATGCCCTAACTTAAACAAACAGATGCCCTAGTTTAACATACAACTAAGCATACAGCTAAGTTGACTTCAAAATATATATGTTAGCCACGCATTATCAGACAATTCAGGGATTTTTGATGTATCTACTTTGGAACAAGCACCTTCACACTAGAAACTTTTTCACTCATAATGGAGTGTTTGGAATTGCTTATTAAAGATACTTATTTCAGTTGCAATTTTAAAAAAGGTTGAATAAGAAAGCCCAAATTCAAGACCGTCGTTACACATTTGGAATTTAATTAGGATAAGCAGTGTAAGTATACTTCAATTATCAGACATACAAGCACAAGTTCATCTAGCAAAAAGAAAAGTAAACATTCAAGCTAAACGTGCAGATAAATGAATGTATACCATATCAGACATCATTAAAGGTTATCAAGATCACATAAAAGATGGAAGCTAACCTGAGCAAGGACATCATTCATGAAATCACTAGCATCAGCATCTACATGTCCTAAGATTTGTAAATTACGCAACAATCTTGTTTGGAGAAAAGGGCCTGCAAATTTGGCACATAAATAACCGGGGGGGAAAATGTCATATTAAGGAGCTTTAATCCAAACTAATATAATATGTAATGCAATATTCTCGTAATGATTTCTTAAATGATACAATGATGCCCTATCAGTATTAAAAACAGTTGCCGTCTATTAAAACAACAATCATATCGATGGCCCTAATATGAATACTAAAAACCATAATGCCTTTTACAAACAAAACTAATCTAAACATATAATACAGTCTTAAGACATTTGCTCTTTTTCACGATACTCTTATCCACTAACGTGATGCACCAACTAGAACACACAGATGCACTGAAATATATTCTATAACTCAATTTACTTATTTTATCCTGATGCTCCACTTAAATACACAGATGCACTGAAATGTCTTATATTTAAATAATAGTACAATATCGTGCACCAACATTTAACCTGTGCACTACCATAAATAACATATGCTCTATGATTGTATATTTTTTTTGATGCCGTTACATGTTACTGGATTCTGCTATGATACTCACAGATGCCATAAGTTATCGGATCATCAAAGTAAATCCGCCATAGTCTGCAATATTAGCGCATCATGATTATAAAATCTCAGTTTGTACATTTTATTCTAAACACTTGTTCTACTATTAAGGTACTACACATGTAGCTTAATAGAACCTTACAAATTACAATCCGTACCTTGCATTTTCTATCATAACATAGCCAACAAACAAACACCTTTCAACATTAAAAATTATTGTACTATTATAGTCTATACATATGTTAAACATAAATTTAGACACATGTGAAGACTAAATTAGTGCTTAACATGTTATAAATTTTATTCTGAAATTTTTTCAAACACCTTGGGTTGGGTGTGCGGTTTTAACAAACATGTTTTTCATTTATTTTTTTTGGCAAATTTGTTCCATACCTGGTAGGATACATTATGATATGAGGGTAAACTTTCAACAAAACTTCAAAAATCATTATATTATTGATTTGAACACTAAAAAAATTAATAAAAAACTATAATTAAACACTTACTGTTATTCTGATGATCATAATTAGGTCACATGTGATGCCTAAAATTATTTTTCGTCATTCATCTAATGAGTAGAATGCAAAATTAGTGCATTTATGAGGTTTTTTGATTTGATTTTTATTTGATTTTGATAGGATTGGAGTGTATGTTTTTTACCAGAGTTGTGTTTTTTGATTGGAGTGTGGGAGTTTATGATGATCCGAGTGTGTAATTTTCTCATGATAAGAGTTGTTTATGAGAAAGACGATTGGAGTGTGTTTTGAGAGATACGAGTGTGTGAATGAGACTGATAAGTATTGCTTCCCCTTTCTTTTTTGTTATTTTCATTTTATACCCTGAAGTTTGACATATTGGCAAAAGCTACCGTGTAGTTTTGTTTTTTAGGTTTTCTACCAATATCAAGTTTTCTCTAGAACCCATCCCGATATATATATATATATATATATATATATAATATATTATACATAAATATACATATATATAGACATATATATATCATACATATATAATATATTATAATATTTAGATATAAATATATAGTAAAATTATATATATAATATATATAAATATATATATACAAAACACATACAACACACACACATATATACATCTATACATATATATAACATACATACATAACATACATAGCCTACATACATACTAACATACATACATATATATATATATATATATATATACATATGTTATATAATATAATAATATATATATAATATGTGTGTGTGTATATATATATATGATATAGCATATATATAAAAATTGCGTACACAAAATATCATACACATAATATAACAAAAAAATATATGTTATACATAATAAAATGTCTACATAATATAAACATAATCAATATAACATTTATAAATAAATTATAATAAAAATATATAAAATATAAATATGTATTAATAACACAAGATAATGATTATACATATAACTCACATAAATAGTAAAAACAAGTAGTACATAATATATGTATAATATGTAATACGTATAAACTAGTGTATATATATATATATAGATTTTCATAATTTCTTATTTTTTTAATTTATTGTTTATTGTTTGTTGTTGTAACATTATATTATACTTGATAAGATTTGTTGATTACATTTGTGAGTGTGTTGAATTTGGTGTTTCTTATAATTTTGTTGGTGGTTCTAAAAATAGCTTCACAGTTGAGTTTAGTTATTGTGATTTTGTGAGTGTGTTGAATTTGGTGTTTCTTATAATTTTGTTGGTGGTTCTAAAAAGAGCTTCACATATGAGTTTAGTTATTGTGATGAGTTGTAGGTGTATATGGTATGGGTTTTGTGTTTTTCTTATTTATATAGCTGTATCATTATGTATTGGGTTGGGTATCTCATATTTGTTTGAATGTTGTTGTTTTTCATGATTATAAAATAATTGTTGTATCATATATTATTTCTCTGTAAGTATCACCCCCTTCAGAAGTGGTTTCAAGTTAAAGGAATTAGTTAATGTTAGACGTATGACATTCCCATAATTGACTTCACTATATGGAATAACCATAATAGTGAGTAGCATCTTCAGATGTTTTATTGTTGTCAGAATGCATTTTGATTGTTTGTTTTTTTAAATTTCGTGTATAAGTTACTATTTTTTCCTTGTTGCACTGTTATCCTTGGTTATAATGTTTTCTTTTTTGTTTATTAGAACGAGTATTCAATTTCTATTAGAAGTGACGCAACAGAATTACAGAACAAAGCTGGTATTTACTATTTTTGTTAGCTCTAATAATGTAATTGATTTTCTTTTTATTATTTTATTTTATCTTAATAATTAATTATTGTAATACGTCTTTCATTTACATGTTCTTCCAAATGTGTTTACTGAAATACTTTACACTGGTTCTCCTTGGGTTTATTTGATCCACAACAGTGGCACAAAACACAAAGTTTGGTTAGAGAAGGTTTCTGGTAGTAATAATTATGCTTTATTTTCTCGTGAATGGAAAGCATTTATTACTGATAGCCGGTATGTCTGGGTCAATACTTTGCACTTCATTCGTGCTGCACCAGATGAGTACTATGTATCAGGTTATCACAATGATGGAAGTGAATGCAACAGATATGACTTGGATCGTGTTGGTTTTCGTCAAAGGATATTTTTGCTGACAGTGGCCAATTTGGAAGAGTCTCCGGTAAATTTTAATTGTTTATACTTGTTACTTTTTTATTAATTTTAAGTATATTTTCCTAATTATGTAGTAGTTTATTTTTTTTAATCCAATTTTTCTGTAGATAATTCCTGCTCTTTTTTTTTCCAAACCTTGTAACCAACCAAGTGCGGGTTATGGTTAGTGGTTTGCTTACATCCACCGTTATTATGCATCGAGTTCGTGTAGCACAAAACCGCCATGGATATGTGTTATCAGGGCAGGGGTGGCATATTTTGGTTTATGTTGAGCGTATCAAAGTTGGAAGTAGGCTTGTGTTTACAAATTTGCTTAATAATTCTATTTCAATGATTCCCTTTGCGGATAGTGTTTTGGGATTGCGATTTGAGAGGGTTCCACGAATGCCACTTAATGGCATTGCTCCGTTTGTTGTCAGTCCAATTGACAATGGTACGTTGATTACAATATTTTTTTTATAATTTTTTATTATAGTCACATCTGATATTAGTTTTAAAATATATTTTTTGTATTGTAGACCCTCGAATGCGACATGAACGTGTTTGGGATAATCATGAAGAATTTCACAATGATGAGAAGGACTGCTTTTATTCTCCATTGGTGGCTTATGTTACTGATCGTAGTCGTCTGGTTAGCATGTGTTTTAATTAACATGTCTTGTGGTTTTTTTAGTTGATTCATGTTGTTTAATTTTCTATTTGTGCTTTTGCTAATTTGTGTAGACTATACCCGGGTGGTTTGTCGACGATCACGAAATGCAGGGCTTTCATAATGCATATCTTGTTTATGATGAAGAAAGTTTTTATGTTGATTTGGATTGGGTATTCCATGCGGATAGGCCAGATAGGAGGAACCACATGAATATCGGGTATATGAACCATTTAGGTTATAATATATGAAGAACATGTGAACTTTTGATACAATGTAATGCAACTGTGTAGGTTTTATTGAGTTAGTCAGGTTATAATATATGAACATCCAACCAAGCTATGTGCGAAATTTTGAAATAATGTAACGCACTTTCTTAAAGATAACTGTTTAGGCTTTATTGAGTTATTCATGTTATAATGAACCATGGTAAAGATAACTGTGTGAATGAACTCAGGTAATGGGTATGAGCCATGGTAATAGCTATTGTGTGAATGAACTCAGGTAGTTATTCAGGTTATAATGAACCATGGTAAAGATAACTGTGTAGGCTTTAATGAACTCAGGTAATGGGTCTGAGCCATGGTAATAGCTATTGTGTGAATGAACTCAGGTAATGGGTCTGAGCCATGGTAATCAAATTTTAATAGAATGTAACTATTGCAAGTGAAATTGTTCATTACCACCCAAAAGCAAAAAGTCTGACAAACCCTAAAGCTATAAATTCAAATGCGTAAACATAATAAATTGTAAACAACACTGTTAATAAACTTCACTTTAATTTATAGAGGCTTAATATAGTTACATACCAGATTTCCTCTTCAAACCTCTGTTTGATTCCAAATCAAAATCTGTAGAGATACAAACATAAATATGAGGTAATAAATAACATGCTTTTATCAATACCATGTATTGTAAACATTTATAAACATACCAGGGGTATAAGCTAGTTTTGATTTATTGGTATGATCCATCGGCTTAGCTGTTAAAAAACAAAGAATACTTAACATGTTATAATGGCTATTGTGTGAATAAACTCAGGTAATGGGTATGAGTCATGCTGGTTATTATAATATATGAAGAACATAGTTACTTGTGAACTTCTGATAGAATGTTTGAGCTAAAAATATGAAAAAATTATAACATGCTTTTACGAATACCATGTATTGTAAACATTTATAAACATACCAGGGGCATAAGAGAGTTTTGATTTCTTAGTTTGATCCATCGGCTTAGCTGTTAAGAAACATATTAATGTTACTACCATTGAAAGTAAAAGTTAATCAACAGGACAACTTATCAAGATAATTAAAGACTTTGACCTGATGAGGAACTGCTTCTTCTTTTTTTGTTTTTCTTTTGCTCCGATTGGTCTCGTGTATATTCATATATAAATTTAAGTTTCATGACATTCTTTTACATAAGACTGTAAATAATACTTAACTAAAAAAACCTGTTGAGGGAGGTTCGATGTTGCAAACAGATACTCGAGAATTATTAAGTTGCTTGGATTTTGAAACCCTTTGTGATTGCCTAAGTGGTTGCATCTTGATAAAACTTTGTTAACGATCGATTCCTTTCTAATTGATGGTGGTTTAAGGGTTTCGAGCTTCTTTGCTCTTAATAGGGCGCTTCTTGCGAAATGGGTTTGGCGTTTCTTATCCCATGATAACTCCTTATGGTATCGGGTGATCTCGGGTATTCACGGGTCTAATGCGCAGTTGTCTGCTGCTCATTCGTCCTTATGGAAATCTATTATCAACTCTACAAATTCTCTAAAGGAGCAAGGGGTGGATATTCTGTCTCACTTCAAGATTCGGATCGCTAACGGACTTGTGGGTCGGGGATTCTCAATTGCAATTCCAGTTCCCTCGACTTTTCGCACTTGAATCCTTTAAAGATATTTCCGTTGCTGAGAAACTTAATGGATCTCTGCTTTCTTCGTTTCGTCGAGGTGTTAGAGGTGGGACAGAGACACATCAATATGAGCTTCTCTCGTCCTTAATTGAGCCGGTTATCTTATCTAATTCGGATGATAGATAGGTGTGTGACTTGAACGGGGAAGGGGTCTTTTGCGTTAAAGACATTCGGTTTTTGATAGAGGAGTCATTTCTTCCTAATTCTGGTACTCCCACGCGCTGGGTTAAAAGTGTCCCGATCAAGATCAATGTTTTCGCATGGAAGGTCTGTCTAGATCGCCTTTCTACTCGCAGTAACCTTTCTAGAAGAAACATTGCGGTTGTTTCCACTTTATGTCCGTTTTGTGATGCTTCTCCTGAGGATACTTCTCATTTGCTCTTTGCGTGCCCTTTGGCAAAGGATGTGATGTCTCTTGTTTGTCGCTGGTGGAATTTGAGTTGCTGTTCTCCCATCTCTTATGACGAATGGCTTAGTTGGTTCAAATCTATTCGGCTTGGGTCAAAGCTTAAGGATTTGTTGGAAGGCGTTTTTTTATGTTTCTTGGTGGTGCTTGTGGAATTTCAGGAATCAACTTCTCTTCACAAATAATCGTCCGCGGAAAGATTTTCTTTTTGATGATATTGTTTTTCGTTCTTTCAATTGGTATTTAGCTAGAGGCAAATCTAGGTTGAATTGGGATAGTTGGTTTCAACATCCATATTTGATTTCTTTGTAATTGTTCTAGCTCCTTACTAGTTGCTTAATAAAGTTTCCGTTCAAAAAAAAATTGAAAGTATGTTCTACATTATAATATTCTCCGGTATATATAGAGAGGAATTAGGTTAAACTTTAAAGAGTTAGCTTGGTAAAGATTTAGGATTGATATAAAATTCTAAAAAATAACAAATTTATCTATACAAGTTGTATATAAATTGAATATTACTTCCATATTTATATATATCCTGTTACATATAATTTATTAACAAAAAAATTATTACGTTCCATATTAGATTGATATATCATTAAATACAATAATCTGTTACAATTAGTTATTCCATATTTAACACTAATCCAAAACTAATAAAAAACCGAAAAACACAAATTAAAATCCGGATATATAAATTTAAACATGTCATTATATATGTTAATTTAAAAGATGTATTCCAAGAAACAATCTAGCTCAAGTGGTAAGACACATTGATAATGAAACCAATGTCTAGGTTTCGAATCTAACAATAGACTTCTTTTTACATAATTAATTTTTAAGAACAAAAAATATAACCGAATTATTCTACAACTACAAACTAATTATTCTTCAAAATAATTGATATCCAAAATTAATTTTAAAAAAATAAGTATAAAAAATAAAAATTAATGACATGGCAACCAAGGTGACGTGACATTATGACATGACATTATGACGTGGCATTAAATAGTCAAATGTCTCCTGTTATATATAATGTAGAGATATATATTCTTAAAACAACATATATGTTGTATTTTTAAAATATAAAGTTTATGGATAAAATGTGTAAGGTCTTATTTGTTTGTTTTTTAAATTTATTAAAAACATAAAAACTTATAAATAACATTTAACTCCCTGTTATTTATTTAAAATTCAACCACTAAAATTTTATTAATTCACTTTCTCTTTTTTAAGTTTTTGTTTTCACAAATTTGAAACATATATTTTTATGTGTTTTTTTCTCTACCAAAATTTTTAATTTTGATCAAATTGGATTGAATTTTGACCTTTTTAACCAATTAGATCGCACAATGTTGCTAATGTTGATTACGTGTCAAAATCAAGC
The DNA here is from genome assembly GCA_026074375.1 of Tanacetum coccineum. Classification (NCBI taxonomy): domain Eukaryota; kingdom Viridiplantae; phylum Streptophyta; class Magnoliopsida; order Asterales; family Asteraceae; genus Tanacetum; species Tanacetum coccineum. The sequence continues at coordinate 15,600 of BQNB010057879.1, forward strand.
GTTTTGATTAGTCCAATTTTTTCTCATAAAATTTAATTCGATAGAAAACTCCGAAATAATATAATTCTTCTATTATATAAAAGATTGGCTTATGTTTAAAAAAAGTTGTCATATGTTTGTTGCTCGAATCATACACGACTAAAAAGTTTATTTTTCTTTTTCTAATTTTTATACCTTCTTTCATTTGATACATTTAAAAAAAAAGATTTGTATCCTCTTATGTTGAACTTGAACATGAGAGGTAAAGTTTGAGATGCATGTGAGTGAAAAAAATAATTTAATCATGTATCGTGGGACCTTAAATTTATAAAATGATAATATTTTCACTCACAAACATCTCAACTTTACCTCTCATGTTCAAGTTTATCATGAGAGGATATAAATCCTTTTTAAAATTGTTCATTTAGTTGAATTCTCGTAAATTACACGAAACACTTGACCAAACAATAACATTAGTCGCTGTAAAATTTTGTCGTTATACACAATTTTCAATTCGCCCAGTCTTATGCCTCATGTACTACTAATGAGACACATTCATTTTATTATATAAACCATTGATCTCTAAATAGTTTTTATACTGTGTAATTTACTTTAAGATATATTCCTAGTATTTTTCATACCTCGTTATCAACCTATTAGTTAATGTTTCTTACAAATTTACTTTTGGTAAGCCAGAGGGTACTAATAGTAGCACCATTCTTCTATTTGATTTCAACTTTAGGCGGAAAAGACGAAATTGATGCAATAATAAACACAAGACTCTGTTTTTATAAGTTGTTAAAATGTGTCAAGTAGTTTTTAAATATCAGCAGCCATCTAGAAGGTGAAAAAAATAAATTAGAAAAAGGTAATCAACCATAACACGTATATACATAAAAAAGATTGCATACACAAATTAACACTGCTATACATTGTTATATCAATTTAAAAATAATTTAAAAGAAAAAAATTATGATAAAATTATTAGATGATATAACGGTCCAAGCTCGAATATCGGTTGAGTCTATCAGAATACTAGTTATAAATACATAGTAATAATAAAATCTTTTTCATGGGGTTGATTTAATTTTCTAACAAATATGTGAAACCTTTTCTATACTAGGAATATATCTTAAAGTAAATTACACAGTCCGTCCCTGTACTTAGGCTTGATTGCGGATTCAGTCCCTAGATAACGGAGGTCGATGTTGTTAATCCTCAAAGTCGATTTTTGTTACCCGTTTGGCCCCTCGAGGCCCGTTATATGTAACTGCCGTTAGTTTGATTTTTCAACCATGAGCATTTATGTAATTTCAAATTATTCCTTATTTCACCGGTGGTTCCTAACTCAAAATTTTAAATAGTAACCTTTAGTTATTTATTTTTTTGTCCTTTTTCACTTACATTATTGGTCCCTAGAACATTTTTTTCTATAATTCATTAGTACTACTTTTGTTGTTGGTCTCTGACTCAGAAATGCGAATGGGTACTTCAACTGTTATTTGTTTGTCGTTTTTTACTTACACCATTGGTCCCTGAGCTCAATTTTTTTTCCAGTTATATCGTGTTGGGCCAATTCAGTGCCCAATGATTCCTGCCTGGATTTAAACAGAAATTAGGCTAAGTATTGAAGATCCGCTGAGTGCAAGACTCAGCGGTATTGAAGACTCGCTGAGTGCAAAGCCTCAGCTAGCAACCTCAGACGTATTCAAGTCAAATACATCGTCAAAGAAGTCGAAGATTACTTGAAGACATACTTGTCAGCTGGGATAGATATATCTAAGTTGGTTAGGCAAGAAACTCAATAATGTTTTATGGCGGGACAAAAGGTTATTTGAGTTAAATCCTGTATCATATACGAAGTTGGTAAAAGTAGTGAACAGTTGGCAGAACTGTTCACTAAAGTATGGGTGGGATGTTTCCAAGAATGGAAGTGCATTAAATACCTTGTACGTCCCCCACAGGATTCTTGACACGTCGCAACTGCCCTCACTAAGGATACAACCTCGTATTAGTATAAATAAAGAATGTTGTAAGGAGTAAATGTTATCGCTTTTAGTGTTGTCGTTATTATAGACATTTACTCATTTGTCGAACTTACATTCTAGTCTGCTGATCTTATAAAAGGACTATACAAGTTCGCTTGTAAACTTGCAAGGTTGTCAAATTTACTTGTTCCTAGGGTAATTTACATTGTCATTCAACTTGTGCGATCAATAGCACATTCTAATACTTTGATTCATATCAATAAAGCATTACACGATTGAAAAGTTATTACTTGTGTTATTTACATTTGATAAGTGTTTATATTCCATATAGACGTGCAAATTGGGAATTTAAATTGGTATCAAAGCAGGTTGATTTATAAAACCCTTTAGAAATTGTTCTTTGTTTTAAACAAATCAAGATTCGATCATGTCTGGAACTATACCACTTATCCCACCACCTTTAGGAACAAATGCTGGAAACCCTAGTACCAGTAGTCCTAACCGAGTTGAAAACGTTCCTGTCGACACCACCAACACTACGACTATAACCAATGTAGCTCAAAATGTTGATGAAAATATCCCTCAACTTCTTGACTCTAGAGGAGGTTCTCATGTCACAAATGTTCCTGAGTTAGGCAAAGAGGATTTCACTAGTTGGAATGTTAGGTTCTTGGTATTCCTTGATGGTCTTGAACCTTACCTTCTGAAAACTCTAGAAGATGGACCATTTGTTCCTATGTCAAGTCTGTCCACTTTTGATAATCCTTTGCCTAAACGTCATAATCAATGGTCACATGTTGTAAGCCGTCTTGCTAATAAAGATAAAAGATTAAAAGTATCATTAAATCTTGCTTACCAAATGATGTGATGAAGTCTGTCATTAAATGCAAAACAACAAAAGCCATATGGAATGATCTCATTTTAGGTTATGAGGGACCATCTGATACAAGAGACACCATGATTGCTGCCTTGCAACTCAAGTTTAATGCGTTTAAAGAACTTGAAGGAGAGAAAGTAAATGGAACTTTCACTAGGCTAAAATGCTTGTTAAATGATCTTGAAAACAATGGTGTTATCATTTCTCAAGCTGAATTCAATGCAACGTTTGTTAATAGCCTGCCAAGAAAATGGTTGAGCGTGAATCAAGCTCAGAGGGCCAACAATTCTATCAAAAATGATAGTCTGGCTACTCTGTTTGGAAAATACAATTTTAAAGAAGGCCTGATTGATCAGAACTATTAATCAGAGACACAAAGATCTACTATTCAAGCCTCAAATTCAAAAGCCTTGATCTCTAGCAGTCAGTTTCAGGACAGTGACTCACATGTTGAAGAAGACCTAAGGAGCAGTAGTGAATTCATTGCTGATTTGAACGCTGAGTATCATGAAAGAGCTCTCCTAGAAAATCAGAAAAGATTCTATAAGAGGTCTGGGAGGGTTGGAACAACTAGGAAACCCACTGACAAATCCAAAGAAACCCATTTCACTTGTGGTAAACCATGTCACTTTTAAAAGGATCGTCCTTTAAAAAAAACCTCCACATCATCTTATCCTTCTTTAAACAAATCCTTCAACAAACCTAAACCTTTCACACCATCTTTCACACATACATCTCTTTAAAACGCTGACAATCATCAAAAAGATTACAAAAGAAAGTATAAAGGACTAAAGCTGAGATGGCTATACTAACCAAAAAGATTGATGCTCTGTCAAAAGCAAAGAGTGAAAAGTGAAAGAGTGAAAAGGGTTTGATAGCTGAGTCATGTGGCTGTGATAAAGAATCTGTATCATCAAAGGACGAAGGAACCACCAAAACGAAGGCATTCATAGCAATCACTGAGGAGGAGCCATCTGTTGGGAAAGGTGATGCAAGATCTGGTCAGTGGATTGAAATCACCATGAGAAAGGTACACAGACTCTTGTGTGTGATTGATGGTGATGAAAGAAAACATGTTCTAGACTATACTCATGTTGACCTTCACTATGTGAAGGATCAGAGAAAAAAATTGGTTAATAAATTTAATATTCTTAAACAAGAACTGTGCTTACATAAGTTTGAACTTTGTAACATGAAAAATACTGTGTCCATTAACTGCTCCCTTCAAAATGAAGTCATCAGAGTTAACTTAGAAAATGATTCTCTGAAGGAAAAGATCTCTGACCTAAAAAATGTCATTGAAAATTAAACCTGTAGTAAAGTCACCCTTGACCAACTCCTCTCTAAGCAAGTCCCTGATAACATTGTCAAGGCCTTGGGAGGAAGAGGTAAAAGAAAAGAGAAAATCTCTTCAAAAGAAGTCATTTTCACTAAGGCTGATGAATCCTCATTTGTGTTGGTGATTTGTGCTAAGGTCACAAATCCACACAATCTTAAATTGTTGTTCGTGCTTCGGTCACGAGCCGGTTCATTTTTTTATTACGTTAATGTTTTTTCTTTTCTAGTTTACTACTCCAGTCCGAGCTTTCGCGATTTCGCCGCTCAAACTGCGAGGGAGTATTATTGGATAAATAGGCCCAAGCCCGGTTTGTGGACTTAGGGTCCGTTAGGGTTTCATTCATGTAATCTCTTATATATTGTGGCGAATAATAAATCAGAACCTACGGGTTTTATCATTGTCTAACACCTCCGTCCCAAAATTATTGTCTCCTATTGACTTTTCAACTCTTTATCTTCCAACTTTGACTTTAAATATTTTTGTTTGTGTTATATAATACTAAATTAAAAGTATATTAATTAATTGGTTTTTAATGTATTTTCATAGTTATGATTTTCGTCAAGTATTATATAACACAAACAAAAATATTTAAGGTTAAAGTTGAAAAAAAAGACTAGAAAGTCAATAGAGGACAATAATTCTGAGACGAAAGAAGTAGTAATTATTTTGTGTGTGCATTTATAAATGCTAGAAATTGTTTTCTCAACATGATGTTCAGACTTTTTGATGAGGTATCATTTTATACACTTTTTCGGGGTCATTTAACCCCCTAAATGGTGCATTTATGCGCAAAATAGTTACTTAATCGTTTCTTTTCAGGTATTTAGCATTTGGATGACATTTAGAGGAAGAACACTGGATTTGAGCTCATTTAGAGAAGAAACGGACAAGATTACAAGCCAACACGAAGAATTCAAGAATTGTGTCTACAATGCCTGGAGACGGTATCACAAGTAACACGTGACGCCGTCACAACCCAACTCATGACGGTGTCAGAGATTTTACGATGGCGTCAGCACGCATGACCCAGCCCTTATTCTTGAATATTCTATTGTATGACGGCGTCACGATTATAACGCGACGTCGTCGCAGCGATCAACTTATAAATACAAATCCGAAATTAGGGTTTTAAGTGTGTAACTTTAGAAGTAAAAAGGGAGACGAACCCTAAGTCGTTTAGCAGCTGTTTAGGGCACTTTTAGGGCTTATAAACCCTATTATACTCTCATCAATTCATGTTTTAATCTAGTAAGTATCCTTTAATCATTCAATATGTCTTGTTGTTTGATTCAATTGTGTTCTTACTTTATCATTAACATGCTTGGCTAATCTCCCTATTGTGTTTATTTATGATTGTATGAAACCTAGAATGTAGATCTTAGTGGTGTTGCTTTTTGTGATAAATATGCATGTTAGGTCTTAGAAAACCAGTTTTTGTCTATAATTACTGTTGATATGTCTAGGAAAACATGGTGGTGTAGACGGGATACCATCGATAACAGTCTTCATACTACCTTACCCTTAATATGGTTGATCACCCTTAATGTATTTCAAAAGCACTTAATGTACTCTTGGGGGCCGGGTAACAGTCTTCATACTACCTTACTTGTGTATTGCCTCAACGAAATATTAAGTAGACGGCGGGATCGTGTATTTTGTCCATGATTTAGGAAATAATTACATAGATCATCACAAGTGTGACAAAGCAACAACACTAGGAGAAGAACTCTAGGGAGTAATACAGGATTTAATGAACATAATCTTTTATTATATTGTTATCACCAAAGTAGCGTAGATTAAATTTAGTTTAAATAGCTAAAACCAACCAACCTCTCAAACATATGAATTTTATTGCTTTCTATAAACATAAAAATACAAAAAGAATCTTCCTTCAATCCCGTAGTTCTTAGCTATACTTTGTAAAGATCCTTCCCAACCTATTCCCCTAGAGAACGATAACAACCCTCGAGTCTTGCCTATATTACACTACAACGATTAGGTACACTGCCTAGGGAGTTGTAAAACTTCACGTATGTGAAGTCATACGAAGACCGCATCAAAGTTTTTGGCGCCGCTGCTGGGGAATAGTTTGGATTCGAACTTAGTTTAGCTTAGTTCTACTCGCTTGATTCCTATCAAGTGAGATTTTTAATTACAGTATATTAGCTTTTTCGTAGTCTATCTTTTTCTTTGTGCCCCTTGTTCGTAACATTTGTAAATTTCTAAATTATAATGAATAGGTATGGTTATTCTAGTGTAGGTAGGTTTGATGTATTCTTCCTTAATCAACTCTTGGTGTTCCGACAACATCAAGATGAATCTCTCTACGATTCGTTGACTCGTTTCAAAGACATAATCTGAAAAGTCCTGAATCATGGCCTTAGTATATGGACCCTAATTGAAATCTTTCTTAAACATCTCGACTCGTTGTCCTGTCATATCATCAATTTGACAGCAGAAGAGGATCTTAGGAAGTTTAGTGATATGGGAGCATGGTATGCCATAGATGATTGTGCCCAATACGATAAAAAATCTAGCAACCCAACAAGCGTTATTTCTGATGAAACAATAGCAAATCCAAATGCTCAAATAGTTGGGGATGATATGGCTAGGGTACATGTACCTAGGTGCATGGCATGGTTAGATTATGATGAGCATGTAGATAGCCTAAGTACGATGGATAATGAGGTAGGAGTTACAAGCCCTGAGATTACCACACAAACTCTACCATTATTTGAGGAATACACACCGCTCGTGACTTACCCTGAAGAAGTAGAAAAGACTTTAGGAACCCCAATAGAGGTAGAACCTTTGAACGAAACAAAACAAGAGGAAGTAGGCTTGAACTATGATCACAACACTCCTATTAATTATAGGGAAGTTCCTAGTTTTGATGGACCAGAGCCTCAACCTTTACTCAATAATACATCCTTAGATGTAAGTCTAGGAGACATAATAGGCCTCGAACCACCCATCAAACCACATAGTCACGATAGTTCTAGGATGAAGGTAGTAGATTGTTTAGCATCTCAAACACCACCTTCACCTCACGTGGAAAATTCCCATTATAAGGGTGTGTATAGTCATTATAACCCAGGTATAGATGACCCTAAGAGACATTATGGATTTAAACCGGGTTTATTAGGAAAAAGTGTATCCTTAGGAGTTGATTTTTTGAACTTGGAGATGATAGAAGATGATTTGGAATTAGGATCTAAGGAAGTTTCTTTTCTAGGAAGAGGACTTAATTCACCCGTTAGGCCAAGAGAAGTAGAGAAGGTTAGGATTAAAGAAACACACCATTTAGAGCATATAATTCAACAACCACTTTTTCAACATATGGCTCCTTCTCACCACAATGGTGTGTACCGTTACTATTACCCGCACTTGAACTCAAATGTAGGGGAACCCTCCTCCTTGTCAGTTAAATAAGGGTAGAGTCAGGCTCGTGACTCGAACAAAAACAAGCGCTTCTTGGGAGGCAACCCAATTTACTTTTTCCGCATTTAGGAGTGTCTTGTGTTTTATTCTTTTTATTTTATTCTCTCATGTTCGAATTCATATCTTGTAATCATTCTTTGTTTTGTTTTTAACCCCGTCTTAATTTCAATCAAAGGTATTTTGCAAACAATAAGTATAGGGGAAATTATCCGGCTTTTGAGCCAAGTCCAAGCATGTTAAATAATTTGTCTAGTTTAATTCACGTCAGTTTCGAGTCATATGATTAAATTGTCAAAATCCCAGGTTTTATGCAGTAATTGTACAGGAAATTAACCTATGGAATCAAGTGCAGGAAGTTTTTCATAAAAAACAAAAATTTTGTTTTCAGTGTGTGGAGACGGCGTCGCGGTTTACACACGACGCCGTCACCATTTACGTATGACGGGGTCAGGATTAAACTGATGGTGTCAAACTCCCAGGTTCAGGAAAACTTAATTAATTATTTTTGAAAATAAAGCTTGCATAACATTTTAAATATGTACTTTTCTTATACAAACTTTCAAAACCTAAGAGTACGACAATTCTCTCATCCTATCTTTACTGCTTTATCGAGTCAAACCTTAATTTCACTTTGTATTTTTGTATATCACACATTTTATGCTTGGTATAGTTTTCTTTGTCTTTGATTACAGGTTATATTTGATAAGAAGAAGCATGGAAGTTCCTATGAAGTTTCATTGAGGATTCTTGGAGGACGATTTAACTAGTTATCGTATGTCTCTTCTCCTTTGCAGAGCAAACCAGGGGAGTACTAGTTTCTTTACTTATTTTTCTTTACCCTTTATTCATTTTACGGGTACATTTTTAGAACATTGGGGACAATGTTCAACTTAAGTGTAGGGGGGAAAAACAATCCTTAGAAACTATTCCTTCAATTGCCATTTGCTTGTTCCTCAAAATGATGTGTAATATATCGAAAGATTAGCATAGAAGGTAATTTTAACCCAATTTTTTTTATAACACATACCGATGAAAACCAAGTATTATTAGCATCTCATTGATAGGAATTTACATGACTAGCACAAAACCCCAAAATTTCACCCCAAAAATGTGAGGTTCGCCCCTAGATCTTTAGGAATTCGGGTACCCGTTGTTGGTAACCCAAGATGATTTTTTAAATCATATGAGTGTACCGATAGTATATTAAATTCTAGAACTTGTTTTTGTGATGCATCCCGAGACCGCATAGTGAGAACTAGGATTTGCTAAATGATAAGAGGCACTAGGATTAACCCTTGTTTGAAACCTGTATTTGTTATGATGGTCACATCCACCATATAACTATCCCACACCCTTGCTACACACTCATTTTTAGTGCGAGATACCCCTAGTACAACCCTCCGAGCCTATCCTTTTTCACGGTTCTCGTAATTTTCATGGTTAATCCGGATTATCAATGAAGAACATTGTTAACCCTTAAACCAATTGTTACACCTAAATCGCCTTAGCTTTCCTTGTATGTACTCATTTTTAGTACATTATTTTGTGTAAACCCAAGTTAATTATTCGAGTACACGGTTGCTAAGCCCATATCCTTGTAAATACAGTTTTGGGATGATTGAGATTCATGGTAGTTCTTATTTTGCTAAAGAATGGGGAAGAAAAGTTAAATCATTACCCCCATATTTGTTCGATAGTCTACATGACCTTTTGATCCACCTCAAATCGGGTCATTAGTTAGCTTATGTTATGAGTTAGTAAAAAACTCAAGTGTAGGGGTGCAACTATAAGCCCCAAGTTATGTTAGTTAGTTTATTTAAAAAAACAAAAAAAGAAAAAAAAAGAAAAAGAAAAACAGAAAAGAAAAAGAAAAGAGATTGATGTAGAGTTTTGTAGAGTTTGTATATCTTTGTCCGTGTTCTTGGCTAGCAACCAAACCAGCGTGTATTCTTATAACTTAACTTAACCCTTCCTCCCCAAATCCACCAAAAATGCCTACCCAAATATATCCCATCCATTTCCGTTTTCATTATATGTTAACTTACACCCTACACCCCGTTACAACCCTTTAAAAGACCTCTTTGATAGTAATGATTACTATTTGCGCCTAGCGGTGGAGGTTTGATCCTTTACCAAGCCTATGGTAATTTATATGCTATGACAGGTAATGAGTGTTTATTTTCCGTTTCCCCTTTTATGTTATATTTCATTATTATGTGAGGTGTTAGTATGTACATTTTCGTGCTATTAATTACGAGGTCTAGAAGACTGTGTTGTAAAATACCATTAAAGAGTAAGTTAAATGCCCTCGATATATCTATTATCTAGGTAGAAAAGCCCATTTGCTTGAGGACAAGCCAATCCCAAGTGTAGGGGTATTTGATGAGGTGTCATTTTATACACTTTTTAGGGGTCATTTAACCCCCTAAATCATGCATTTATGCCTAAAATAGGTACTTAATCGTTCTTTTTCAGGTATTTAGCATTTGGATGGCATTTGGAGGAAGAACGCTAGATTTTAGCTCATTTGGAAAAGAAACGGACAAGATTACAAGCCAACACGAAGAATTCAAGAATTGTGTCTACAGTGCCTGGAGACGGCGTCACAAGTAACACGTGACGTCGTCACAACCCAACTCATGACGGTGTCACAGATTTCACGACAGCGTCAGCACGCACGACCTTGCCCATATTGTCGAATATTCTATTGTATGACGGCGTCATGATTATAATGGGAGGTCGTCGCAGCGATCATCTTATAAATACAAACCCCAAATTAGGGTTTTAAGTGTGTAACTTTAGAAGTAAAAAGGGAGACGAACCCTAAGTCGTTTAGCAGCTGTTTAGGGCACTTTTTGGGCTTATAAACCCTATTGTACTCTCATCAATTCATGTTTTCATCTAGTAAGTATCCTTTAATCATTCAATATGTCTTGTTGTTTGATTCAATTGTGTTCTTACTTTATCATTAACATGCTTGGCTAATCTCCCTATTGTGTTTATTTATGATTGTATGAAACCTAGAATGTAGATCTTAGTGGTGTTGCTTCTTGTGATGAATATGCATGTTAGGTCTTAGAAAACCAGTTTTTGTCTATAATTACTGTTGATATGTCTAGGAAAACATGGTGGTGTAGACGGGATACCATCGGTAACAGTCTTTATACTACCTTACCCTTAATATGGTTGATCACCCTTTAATGTAATTCAAAAGCACTTAATGTACTCTTGGGGGCCGGGTAAGAGTCTTCATACTACCTTACTTGTGTATTGCCTCAACGGAATATTAAGTAGACGGCGGGATCGTGTATTCTGTCCATGATTTAAGAAATAATTACATAGATCATCGCAAGTGTGACAAAGCAACAACACTAGTAGAAGCACTCTAGGGAGTAATACAGGATTAAATGAACACAATCTTTTATTATATTGTTATCACTAAAGTAGCATAGATTATATTTAGTTAAAATAGCTAAAACCAACCAACCTCTCAAACATATGAATTTTACTGCTTTCTATAAACATAAAAATACAAAAAAATATTCCTTCAATCCCGTAGTTCTTAGCTATACTTTGTAAAGATCCTTCCCAACCTATCCACCTAGAGAATGATAACAACCCCCCGAGTCTTGCCTACACTGCAACGATTAGGTACACTGACTAAGGAGTTGTAAAACTTCGCGTGTGTGAAGTTATACGACGAGCGCATCACTTTTGTTCCTGATATATGTGTACCTTCAAATTTGGCTCATCTGCCATATGAGTCAAAGATTTGCGTAAGCAAAAGAAAATAAATTTCAAAGGGTATTAGCATATACTACGATGAACTCAAATTTGTATTTCTTTATAAAAGAAAATAGAAAAGTCCTTAAATATGTACAAGTCATTTGGACAAGTCTACAACCCGCAAAGAGTTTATTTGATTTGTGGTCTCATTACGGTCGTTTGTTTGATTAGCGAATCTTAAAAAAATACTCATGAGGTAATGAATGGGTCATTATGGGTTATGCTCATCTCTAATGGATCAACGGGTAGAGTCAAAAGAGTTGTTAAAAAGTAAATGGGCCAAATGGGTGACAACCGAGAACTATCTGATCGAACAAACAATAGTGCATCTAACAGTAGGAACATGCTGTTTTTTTGACACAATCGTACACTCTTCGCATTTGGATGGATTAGAGTTAAAAGTGCGTTAAGTTATATAATTTTAGGTTATAAATATGTAATAAAAATTAAGCGCACATTTTGATTTATATTTGATGATCACCATTGTGTCTGGGAAGAAAATGCTCAAAATAAAAAACTCAACAAGTATAATCATAGATGAATCTAATGGTTTGACAAGATTTAATCCAATGGATCCTCAAAAGCTCCTCCCAAGCACTATGGATTTCTTTTTCTTTCTATTTTTGTTAATGTGAAATGTAAATATTGCAAATACCATTTCATCATTGACTTATAAGTTATAATAGACCTTTTTTCTTTCTTTCAGAAGTGCCCAAAGGTTCTTTTATTGTAAGGGCACACACACCAATGTCGAGTCTGTTCTCATGCCTTTGGTTTAACGAGGTTGAAAGGTTCACTACTCGCGACCAGTTAAGCTGTGCATATACATACCAGAAGCTACGGAGGATGAACCCCTCTAAGCCTTTTTTACTTTAGCATGTTCAAGGTTAGATGTGCTTATAGTTCAGTACATCTCTAACACCTTTCTCATTAACTATATATGTTAACAAAATAGTAGACGTGGCAACTTAGAACTATTTTTGTATGTTTTAGCTTCTATCAGGTGAAATGAGTAAAACTGAAAAGTCAGCAAAAACAGAATGGGTCAAATGGGTAGAAAGTCGTCTGTTATTACTGCAAAAGAAAAAAAACCTTCGGGTCAACCATACCAAGTAAGTATCCGTTTTGACCTATTACCCAACCTGCCCGGCCCCCCATTTTTTCACGTCTCTAAATAGTATTTTTCTGTTCTCTAGTCTATTTTAAGCTCCGCATCTGTACATGGTATTAAAGTGACAAAGTCTGTACGATGATAAAGAAACTGTTTTCTAAATCTAAATTCGACATGATGGATATAGCAACCGAATACTAACCCAATTGGTTTTCTTTTACCAATTATATGCTATTTACAGGACTGTGAGAGACGAAAGATAGCGAAGTTATTTCAGAATAGGTCACTGTTGGTTTTTTAACCATCTAGGTAACCAAGTAACTACGAGTACGCAGCGGAATGGATCTAGTAATAGCATATGGTTAACACGTATATGAAAAGTAAATAGAAAGCGTACCTCTCAGCAATTCAATCTTGAAAAAAATTAAGTGATTAAAACAATCACCTCTACGGTTGCTCACACAATCACGTCAACCGAACACGTTAAGTTGTCTAGACTTAAACTTCACGAACAAACAACACTTGTATCTTTTGGATCAAAACCCTAATCAAACAAACACTTGTGATCTTGAACCAAAATCAATCAAACCGAATTAGGGTTTATGAGAAAACCCTAATTAACCGAAAATCCTTAAACCGAATTAAAGAACCCGAAAATCCAAATTGGGGTTCAACCGAATTCAGTTGAGGTGTAGAACCGAAACCCTTAACAACCCTAGAGAGGGGCCAGGCGATTTCGGTGAGGGAGGGAGGAGGAAAGGTTTTTTGGAATGAGCAAATTATGAAGTAGGTTATGGGTGTTTATATAGGCACCCAAACCCTAATTCTAGAAAACCTTCATGGGCCTCCTTAAATGCTAATTAAACACAAAACCCATCTAGAACCTCCCATAGGGCCCAACCACTTTGGTGTCCCCCTTGGAGTTCGGGTTTTGTCCAATTTAGTCCCTCGGTTTATATTTGTGAAGTATTAAACGCATTCTCCGTGTATTAACGTGTGTGCCCCCAATAGGCTCACATATTCGTAATGTACAAATGCTAGCCGACTACCATAATCCAACAGCTCCCACTTGGGAGTTGGAGTAGCACCTAACACTTATACCTATAATTGGCAAAGTCTAGCAACCCACACAATTATTTTTACATTAGGAATATTATGAGATAAGAGTTTCAAAAATCATCTCAGCTATTTAATGGTTATAAATTTCTTGCTTTATAATCATCCCTTTGTTACAGATACCGTTAAACCATGGATATGGATCCTAAGTCATTCCATATAGTTTAACATTATGTTTCTCGTTATAGAAATAATTCAGATATACCAAATGTAATCAAGAATCATCTTGCATTACCCTTTGGGAACGGCCATTCATTTATCTGATTAAATCTGGAGAGGGCCCAATGGTATCTTTCTGCACATATCAAGTGGAGGAACAAATCCTTTATTGACTACAAGTGTTGTGGATGCTGCTTCACATACACTCCGAAAAATAGCTTTTATAACTACCTTGTTTCAGGACAGCGTTTGGCTATAATCACAAAGTGATATCCACACATACAGAACTTGCTTGTATCTCAAGTCTAAGGACGATTTTAAACCATTTTCGACATTTTACTCATGACATGGATCCAAAAGTAAATGATCGAAGGTTGGGGTATCCAATATGCATCCCTTGTGAATACATATGAGTTTGGTGGGAACAAATCCATATATTCACGGAATATAACCAACACTCACATTTGCCTTACATAACAATATTCCCATATTGTTAACCGACAATGGACATATTTAGAATGATAAGAAATCATTCATGGATTAAACATGCAAACATAGGATAACAATTTTTATATGAATGAAGAACAAATACCAAGTATCTTTATTCATCAGAAAGTAAAAATTGTCTTACAATCCCAATTATCCAAATACTAAAACAGATATGCATGAAACTAATTAGCAAGTTGAAGTCTAATGTTTCCAACATTCTCAACTCTTTCTTTACAAGACAGCTAAATAGTTATCTGAGTAAACTTTCCGAATACTTGTTTCAAATTCTCATATTGTGAAAGATTTGAAAAATAAGATGAGTGTCTTATTGTTCACGTGCATACTAATGCAAGAGTCGTAGTATGGACAAAGTAATAGTACCTTTTATAGGGTATTTGAAGTCAACAACATACCTATCTCAGACAGTCATCTTTACAGTTTCTTAAAATGTAAAGTATTCTCATTCTTTAATGTGTTATGCAACAATGCTCTTAAATGAGCATATCTAGTTAGCAGATTTATCGTAAATGATAAAATCCTTCTTCAACTAGAATTGATTATTCTCTAGCATCAGTTGACACATACAACGCTATGCTTCATAATTCGTAAACTTTTGTATAACAGTGATCTAAATACCCTCAATTAGATATTGTTATCTAAATTCTCTCAATTAGATACTGTTGTTGTTAGCTCATCTTGCTATCATGCAAAAGTAACAACCAGTCACATACACGATATAATATATATACATGATGAACCCTTAGTTAAAAAAAACACAAGGTTTCCATCCATGTACTAAATTATCTCAAGTGAAATATATCATTTAAGACTTGCTACAATGACATATTGCATTTGTGTTGGACTTTATTTCCGCATACGTTTATCTTAATAAACATTTATTCCAAGGTCGTTTGTTTTCCTAAATTCCCAAGTGAAGTTTCATTCCAATCTTAAGGATTAATATCTAGCTTATGTGGAACGATACTTTCAATATGTCATACAACATACGAATTTAAGAAAATAACATGGTGCTCCCACTCAATGTCAGATGTACTCAGGAGTCATCTTAATTTAATCAGAATCATATTGTAATTAATTCAAGATCCCAGCTCCTAGATGCATGATCCAATCCATACTTGGATTCTTTCATCTTGTATACTATATAAAGATTATATATATATACTCATGACCTTTTGATTACACACCGTCCTCGCAAATGTAATCATTAAGGAAAGAGTCTTAAAACTTAATTGCCATATTTCAAATATAGACTCATAACCCTTTATGATCACACATCGTCCTCGCCAAGGTAATCATCCAGGAAAGAGTTATGAACCTTAATTTGACTTATTTAAGATTCAAGAAATCATTGTATGACAATTAGATATCTTTATATAATTAATACGTGCAGAAAAGAAAGATTTAATCATAGTCAATTGCTTGAGTAAGATCAAAATTCTTATCATCAGTCAGGCATTAATTTGTATACAATTTTGTCCTTATGAGCCTTTCTTCAAAAGAAACTCATTCTAACCTCACAGGTTTACTTACATTTTTGCGTATTAGACAAATCAAGCTCAAAACTTGATTGGCTTTTAAGGACTGCATCTTATCATTCATAATTCTAAGACCTTTATCAGATTCAGGATGTGATAATGTATCTTAGCAATTAACAGGTTTGAAATGATCCTCTAATTTATATTTCTCAGCATTAATATTACAATATCAATCAAGTGATGAGGCATCCTTGCAGATTTATGAATGTGAGTTCTAATATACTTTGGTTTGACATTTACATGTTAAACCTTAGTGTGACATTAGCAAGTGAATTTAGAAGGTTATGTATATTGTTCTTGAATATTTTCAAGGTTTACAGATGCTCCCACTTACTTTTATAAGTAGAGAAAACTCTCTAAATACTAAGTATTTAAGCAACATATGATTGTTCTTAATTGGGAAAACACAAATAACTAGGTAATCAAATAACTACGAGTACGCAGCGGATTGGATCTAGTAATAGCATATGGTTAACACATAATACAAGAAGTAAATAGAAAGCGCGTACCTCTTAGCCAATTGATCAAGAAAATGAATAAAGCGACTAAAACAATCGCCTCTACGGTTGCTCACACAATCACGTCAACCGAACACGTTAAGTTGTCTAGACTTAACTTCACGAACAAAGCAACAATTGTACCTTCTTGGATCAAAACCCTAATCAAACAAACCTTTGTGATCTTGAACCAATTAAACCGGATTAAGGTTTATAATAAACCCTAATTAACCGAATATCCTTAAACCGAATTAAAGAACCCGAAAATCCAAATTGGGGTTCAACCGAATTCAGTTGAGGTGTAGAACCGAAACCCTTAACAACCCTAGAGAGGGGCCAGGCGATTTCGGTGAGGGAGGGAGGAGGAAAGGTTTTAGGATGAGCAAATTATGAGGTAGGTTATGGGTGTTTATATAGGCACCCAAACCCTAATTCTAGAAAACCTTCATGGGCCTCCTTAAATGCTAATTGAACACAAAACCCATCTAGAACCTCCCATAGGGGCCGGCCACTTTGGTGTCCCCCTTGGAGTTCGGGTTTTGTCCAATTTAGTCCCTCGGTTTATATTTGTGAAGTATTAAACGCATTCTCCGTGTATTAACGTGTGTGCCCCCAATAGGCTCACATATTCGTAATGTACAAATGCTAGCCGACTACCATAATCCAACATGTTCTCCACCGATCTTGATCACCAAATGAAGATATAGATTTTTAATAGAGAGAGATGCCAGCATTTGCTCAATTGGTGCATGATGATTACGATTATAAAACAGATCGTTTATGAAGTTCAGTTTAACGCGACCGCTCACCATCTTTCAAAAGTCTCTTCTGGTTTTCTTTTTGTTGTTTATCATTTTGTTTCGTCATCATCTTGTTTGTTCAACAATAAATTATTTAATATGTTTCTATCATGATGTATTTAATGTTAGGTGTTCTACTAATTCTTATTATAGTCATGCAGTGTGGTCTACTGAATGTATTATTCTTCCTCATCAAGAAATATAATATTTTCCCTCATTGAATCTTTGGTTGTTTTTGTTATGCGGGTTTGATTAGTCAGTAGGTATATTGTGTGTTCAATTAGAGAAAGAGAAGTTGTGCTGGATACTCATATGAAAGAACACGTATGGTCATAATTTTAGTGGAATACAAATGTTGGTGGGGGGAGTATCTGTGATGGATTAAACAATGAGGTAGATGGATCAGGATGTCTGGCAAATATGGAACGGGAAAAAAGATACACCGGACTAGAGAAGAGAGATCGGGTCAAGTGGTTGGCCAGCGGTGCGGTATCTATAAATATATGTGAGGTGGTTGGATCCGGTTCGGAGCGGGTCGGGTGTCGGGTTGGACCTGCACGCGGCAATCCCGGTGATTGTTGGTTTATATAATTACAGTATTAGTGAAAGAATATTTTTCAGTAACTTCAAAAATAGAAAAGTTGTTGTATACATATATGAGAAAAAGTGTTTGGAATAGAAGTTGAAAAATGAAGAATAAGTTGATTTTGTCCCACATTGATAAATAGATAAACTTTTGAAATGTTTATAAACAAGCATGGTTACCCGCGCGTTGCTGCGGGACGTTAATTTTTCGCGCATAGTTGCGGGTTTAATTGTTTTTTTCTAATTTTTTTTATTTTATGCGGGTTTATTTTTTCGGGCTTATGTTTAATAGTGGTTTTTTTTATATGGATTATGTGTTAGGCCTCAGGCGCGGGTATTTTTTGATTAATTAGTACAGTACTTTTGTATATTTTCTTTTTTTTATTTTTGTGACGGGTATTTTTTTTATTTTGCGTATTTATAAAAAAAAAAAGTGGGCCCATTATTATGTACGCATGGACGTAAAATACGACGCGTATCACTTTGTTTGCCGAACAAATTTTTTTTTTTATATTATTGTTGTGAGGTTTTTATTTTTTTGGTCTTATGTTTTTTAGTGGATTTTTTTATATTAAGTCGTACTTTTGTAATTTTCTTTTTTTTTATTTTGTGTCGAGTATTTTTTTTTGTATTGCGTATTTAAAAAAAAAAGTGGGCCGGCCCAAACTGGGAGCCCATTGAGCCGAACACTGTTCATATTACTGTAGCACGACGTAAAAAACGACGTCGTATTACTTTTGTAATGTGTATGTATATAATGAGAGTACGTCCCGTAAATTTTTTTTTTCTTATTTTTGGCCAAAGAAGGGGAGCGGGATTATAAAGTTTTTTTTTTTCCGGGCCGATGAACAGTAACCGAGCCCAGTAGGCCGGGTACTGTTCATTTTACTGTAGCAGCAAGTCAAAAACGACGTAGTACCACTTTTAAAATGAGCACTTTTTTTTTCATATTATTTTGTGCGGGTTTATTTTTTCGGTCTCATGTTTGATAGTTTCTTTTGTTCTTATATTAAATGGCAATCGCGCGTTTTTTTTTTTTTTTGGCCCAGGCCGATAGAAAGTCGTAAATAGTTAAAAATGAGAGTACGTCCCGTAATTTTTTTTTTCTTATTTTTGGCCAAAGAAGGGGAGCGGGATTATAAAGTTTTTTTTTTTTTTTTTGGGCCGATGAACAGTACCCGAGCCCAGTGGGCCGGGTACTGTTCATTTCACTGTTTCAAGCCGCAAAAACGGCGGCGTTTTACTTCTATAATGTGTATTACTATAATACGTAAATATAGATGCTATCGAAATATTCTTATAATTGTTGCAAAAGTGATAATCTATCAATGATCTATCAATTCTTAAAGAATGTAAGAGCATCAACTTATACTTGATGCATTTAATGCACAACACTAAAATGGCTAAAAGTTTTGAAGAATGATTTGGGGTTTATCAAGTCTTGTTGAAAAGCTTTTCAAAAAGCTTTTGTTACAATGGATAAAAACTATTCAAAAATCTTTTTAGAAGAGTAAAAAGCTTTTAGTCATTTGAGCCAGTGTGGATGCTCCTTAACGTCACATTATGGGCAATTTTTCATGATCTGCTTATATATTATAATTAATTTAATATATAAGTTCTTGTTTTTTATTTTTGTACCAACTCCCTACAAGTTCTTTTAATGTAGAGTATTGGTCGGTTATAATCTAAACTCAAGTCCGTGTCTAAACTAGACTAGTCAAGTCCATCAAACTTTTTTTTAAGTAATGTTTGTTTTCTAAAGGAGTTAATTGCATAAATGGTCCCTGTGGTCTGTCGGGTTTAACGAAAAAGGTCCCTAAACTTTTTTTTTCCCGGATCCTGTCCCTAACGTTTTCACCCGTATCGGGTTTAGTCCCTTGACCAACATTTTCGTCAGTTGACCGTTAACTTTATGGGTATTTTTGTCTTTTCAAATATATTTACATTAAAACCTATATAACTTTAAAAATATGGTACCTGTGTTTTTTGTGATATAAATATTGTCCATCATTTTTTTAAATAAATTTTCAATTTCTAATTAATGTGTGTGAATTTTTTTTTTATAATCAGCAAGCCATCATCGCTGCCCAGTAATGGTTTATTTAAAATTTTCGGTAAAAAAATTTTTTGAAATGTTTTAAAAAAAATTCGAATTTTTTTTAAAAAAAATTTCTCGAAATGATTTAAATTTATGTAAAAAAATTCAAATTTTTTTAAAAAATTTCTCGAATTTTTTTTTTTAAAATTTATGTAAGAATATTTAAAATTTTCGGTAAAATTTTTTTTTGAAATGTTTTAAAAAAAATTCGAATTTTTTTTTTAAAAATTTCTCGAAATGTTTTAAATTTATGTAAAAAAATTCGAATTTTTTTAAAAAAATTTCTCGAAATTTTTTTTTTTAAATTTATGTAAGAATATTTAAAATTTTCGGTAAAAAATATTTTTGAAATGTTTTAAAAAAAAATTCGAATTTTTTTTAAAAAAATTCGTATTTTTTTCTAAAAAAAATTTCTCGATAATGTTTTAAAATTTATGTAAAAAAATTTCTCGAAATTTTTTTTAAAAAATTTCTCGAATTTTTTTTTTTAAAATTTATGTAAGAATATTTAAAATTTTCGGTAAAAATTTTTTTTGAAATGTTTTAAAAAAAATTCTCGAAATGTTTTAAATTTATGTAAAAAAATTCGAATTTTTAAAAAAAAAATTCTCGAAATTTTTTTTTTAAATTTATGTAAGATAATATTTAAAATTTTCGGTAAAAAAAATTTTTTTGAATGTTTTAATAAAAATTTTGCAAATTTTTTTTTAAAATACATGTTCTCGAAATGTTCTTTATATTTATGTAATAAAATTCGAATTTTTTTGAAATAAAATTTCTCAAATTTTTTTTTTAAAATTATGCCATGATTATTTAAAATTGCGGTAAAAATATTTTAGAATAGTTTTATAATAAAATTCGAATTTTTTTTAAAAAAAAATTCTCGAAATGTTTTAAATTTATGTAAAAAAATTCGAAAATTTTTTTTTTAAATTTATTGTATGAATTTTTATAATTGTTGTAAAAATTTTTGTTTGAATATGTTTTAAAAAAAAATTTCGCGAAATGTTAAAAAAAAATTTCGAATTTTGTTTAAAAGAAAAAATTCTCGAACTGGTTTTAAATTTATTGTAAAAAAATTCGAATTTTTTTATAAAAAATATTCGATTTTTTTTTAAATATTAATATTATCGATACTTACACTGTTTCAGGGACCACTTCTGAAAAAACTTGAAACCACACTTGGATCATTTGACACAAGCAACGAGGCTATTTATTGTCATTTATACCAACCAAACCAACAATTAACGGTCAAACAAACGGAAAATGTTGGTCAAGGGACTAAACCCGATACGGGTGAAAACGTTGGGGACAGGATCCGGGAAAAAAAAAGTTTAGGGACCTTTTTCGTTAAACCCGACAGACCACAGGGACCATTTATGCAATTAACTCTTTCTAAAGTTTCCATATATGTTAAGCCCCATCAAACTTTATTTATTAGTTTCAGCTAAGCCCCATCAATAAATTGGCTTTCGGGTATGTCAGATTGTAACATATATATATATATATATATATATATATATATATATATATATATATATATATATATATATATATACTAGTCAGATACCCGCGCATAACGGCGGTAATAAAAATTGTTAATCAAACTCTCCCCGCAATTTCCTACCCGTTTAATAAATTCGTTTCACAACACTTCGAATGTATACGTGTTCGTTGTATGTTGTTTGTGTTTCTCGTAGCTTTCCCGCAAAACAATATTAAAATCATTATTCTCCCATGTAAAAAGAGACTCGCACTTTTTTACCCATCAAACACTCTCTCCAAAAGTATATAATTTTTACGAATCCGGTGTGTATTCAAACTAAAGTTATGGTTGTAAAAAAACTAAATCAAAATAAAATAAACCAACTAGAAATGTAAGAAACTTATAATTCATAAACATATATTAAAATGGATGCTGAAATAAAGAGCACAATTTTTTTAAAAACATGATGAAATTAGATTATACAAAAAAAATAGATAAAAAGATATTTCAATTTAAAAATGAGGGTCATTTTTAATTAAAAAGTGACACGTGTCATTATATGATGTAGTCTCCTAAAATTAGATGGATGGTCAAGATTGCACCTCCTTATCTTAATTTTTAGTGGGACCCACATTATAAATGTTTTATATAATAGTATAGATATGCAAAATATCTTTATCAAATTAAAAAGATATTTTATCAAATGTTTGATATATAATTTATTTGTTTCCTTATCACTAGAAAGGTGGAAACAAAATAAATATGCTATAGGAAACGTAATAAACGAGTTGGAATTTAACCCGCGCGTTGCGGCGGGGGGCGAATAAAAGAAACTTGAGGGGTTTTTTTTTTTTAAGTTTATGTAAAAAAGTCGTAAACAATTAAAAGTTGAGGGTCCGTTTTGTAAATTTTTTTTTTTAGTTTGAGCCAGGTTCTGGGCTATTTTTTGGGCCGGTACTGTAGCACTGTAGCAAGCACTGTAGAGGGGCCTTTTTTTTAAAATTTTTGTGGAAAAGTCGTAAACAGTTAAAAGTTGAGGGTCCGTTTTGTAAATTTTTTTTTTATTTTACCTTGGGCCGGATTTTGGGCCAATTTTTTGGACCGGCACTC
>BQNB010057880.1:0-31879 GCA_026074375.1 Tanacetum coccineum
TTTCTAGTTTAATTTGGTAATTTCTAGGATTTTCTTAAACGTTTTAGTTTGTTATTATCTAATTTGACTTTTTCAATCTCTTAAATCTATTCCTTCCTTCAAACTCAAATCTTCGATTGTATCGATTCTCCAATCCAGCCTCGTTGGGGATAAACGACCCGGGAACATTCTATACTACTTCTCGGTTTTATTGACTTCGTTTCTAGACTATTCTTACTATATATTTTATATTTTATTATATATGTATTTTAAGGTGTAGTTTGGACGAATCAGTATACTTGGAAGGTTTACACAACATAAGATGAACACGGATGATGCCATTCAGGTCTCTTGTATCATTAACAAACTCCCTCCTTCTTGGAAAGATTTCAATCACACCTTGAAGCATCTCAAGGAGGAGTTAACTCTTGTTGAGTTGGGCAGTCATCTGCGCATTGAGGAGTCCCTTAGGGTTTAGGATAGTGACAAGCCAAAAGGCAACAATGTTGCTGGTCCTTCAGTTGTTAATATGGTGGAGCATAACAACTCCTCCAGGTACAATGACAACAAGGGTAAACGTAAACATCATGATAACACAATGGCTGATCCTAAAAAGAAGGTAAAACCTACTTGTTGGAAATGTGGCAAAACTGGTCACATTAAAAGGCATTGCAAAGGTGTTAATGTTGGCAACAAAGCCAATGGTTTAGGCACAAAGGTTCGGTGGATGGTTCATCCAACTCACTGAAAGGTTAGAATATGTTTAATAAATATCTTCAGGTTTATTATGTTACATATGTATCTTAAGCTTACTTTGTGCAGGATGATGATGTTGTGTGGTGGGTTTGAGCTCAGGTGAACAGTTCATGTAGTTGTAAAGATAGATGCTGGTTCAAGACCTATGAGTCGCTGAATGATGGATCTATTCTTCACATGAGAAATGAGTCAATTGCCCTGGTGCATGGACGTGGTTGTGTAGATCTTAGGTTTAGTTCTGAAAAGATTGTTTCGTTGTTTAATGTTTTGCATGAACCTAATATAAGGAAGAATTTGGTTTCTAGTAGTGTTTTGAATAATTGTGGTTATAAACAAGTGATTGAATCTAATAAATTTGTTTTATCCAAACATGGTGTGTTTATTGGTTTTGGTTATTTGAGTAATCAAATGTTCATGCTTAATATTGTTAATGATAATATTGCTTCAGCCTTTATGTCAACCTCTAAACTGAATGATTCAATCCTATGACATGCTAGATGTAACATCTTGTATTTTACGGTCAACCTTAAATCTCGAATCCGTTCCTATTTCCATCTTTGAATAAAACTTTTGTGTTTTACTTATTAGCCAATTTAGTAAAAATCGCCGTTTTGGCTATTCACGAGCCGTGCTTGGGATTTTTATCCGTTAAGCGCCCTAAGAAATTAGAAATTTCATATTTTTTACTCCGGGAGCCAATTATTTTATTTATAGTATTTTACGACTTTTCCTGCGTTTTTACCGAAACCGTGTCAAAATTAGTGTTTTACACTTATTAACATTTTAAATAAATGTTTAAGCCCAAATTAGTGTAGTACAAATTGATAATAATTTTTTCTACCAAAGCCCAATCTTCTCCCCCCCCTTGGTCGACTACTTAATCCCAAACAAACATCCTACATCTTTTACATTAGGAAATAAATAGACATTCCTTTTTCTTTGCTATATAAAGAGTTTGATATCAATCACAACTCATTAAAAACACAGTACCAAAAAAATTGGCTGTCTCTCCCTCTCTTTGCTCTTTGTGATCAACGAACCAACAACAACATCAACTGAACAATTGCCAAAAATTGAATAATCACTTCTAATCATTCCTAAATCACTTCCCTACTAATCCTCATCATTCTTTTCAAGATTTATCAACCATACAAGACTTATTCAAGATTTTTAGTTTTTGACGATTTCCTTGATTTAGTAATTTTAGTGATCTTGGGTATAATCAAAGATTAAAGGGGGTGAATACTAGTGTTATTACAAGTTTTGGTTAATAAAAGACTAAGGCTTGATTAATTTGGGGTGTGTTTGATTTTGGCTAGACAAGGAAATACAAATAGGGTTTCGTTTAATCAATTTTCTTTGCTCCCATTATTATTGTAAGTATTTCTTTTAAACCATTCTTGATGT
Source organism: Tanacetum coccineum (assembly GCA_026074375.1). NCBI lineage: Eukaryota > Viridiplantae > Streptophyta > Magnoliopsida > Asterales > Asteraceae > Tanacetum > Tanacetum coccineum. Next base: position 2,143 of record BQNB010057880.1, read on the forward strand.
TAATTGTTATTTTTATTTCATGAGTTATTTAATTTTTTTGATTTCTGTAAAATATGATGCATGCATGTTTTTGGATGATTGTGAAAGTGATATGGCGTTAGGTAGTAGCTTAGGATGGTTATAAATTAGGTTAGATTGGATTTTGGAAGCGGATTGGGATTGGTAAAATAGGACAGCAGGTTGTTAGAGGGTTTTCAAAATATATTTGGCTTAAGGTCTATGATTTTATGACTTTTTTGGGTAGAGAAACATACAAGGTGTATGTGGTGCTTTGGATGGAGCCGTAAGTCCTCCGGATGACCAAGTTATGACCAAATTAGTAAAACTAGTTCAAATGGATGACTTGCAGATAGTTTGTGTGTTAATGGAATATTTTTGGCTTACATCCTATTGTATATTTACATAAATGGATAGATTATAATCTCAGGTCCATATGGACAATTGAATGGAGTCGTATCTCCCCCGGATGAGTTAGATATGCCCAAATTAGTGAAACTAGTCAAAATGGGTCATTGAATCTAGTTATGCAGATAGTTTATGATATAATGGAATAATTTTGGATTAAAGCCTACTGGTTATTTACATGAATTAATATTTTAATATCTTAGGTCCTAGTGGTGAGTTGTATGGAAAACCAACTCTTTTGGATGGTCAAGATACGACCAAAACCATGGAAACAAACTTAGTGTGTACCCAGAATTTGTAATACAGATAGTTAGGCTTGTAACGAATTTTATTTGACTTGGAGTCTACTGGGATTTTACGTGGGTGAAGGGTACAACATATGAGTACCATGTAGTTCTTTGGATAAAGCCGTAACCATTCCGAATGAATGAGTTACGATTAAAATAGCAAAACTAACTAGAAATTGTGCCCAGATTTTCAAACGAATATATATTAAATTTTTTGAACCTAGGGACTGTTTTTATAAAACTAAAAGTTGTATATAAATTGATAGACTTAAACTTGAGCTTTTGAATAGGGTTCTAACTAGTTACGGATTATGAGATATGATCAAAACGGTGAAGCGGGTTCCAAAACTCAGATTGTGTACTTAAGGGTAAATTGGTCATTTCACTTAGGTTCTGGATACATTGGAGTGTTGGGTTGATAACATCAGTAAACTAGGTTCATTAAGCTTGATTGAGGCAAAATTCGTTCGTTTATACCTATTACGAATTTTGCGATATAGGTCCATTAAGTCGGTGTAAGTGCAGAATTGTACAGTGTCTAATTACTTTAAACAGTTTAATGAATATAATGGATTTTATGAAATGAGTAAATAAGTGGTATAAGTGGGTTTATACTTGAAGGTATATTAGATCAGGTCCTAAAGGGATGTTTGGATAATTCTCACTTGGTTAAAGGAAATTAGAACGCCATATCATGATCATGATTTCTTTATTGTGTCTTTTGGTTGTTTTCATCGTGTGCGTTTTATTTCTTTATACTAAGTCACCATTATTTCTAGGTGATACTTAGGCGACCGTGATTTCACGCCATCCTTGATCTAACTTCAGTATCTACTACTTCATTGCTTCTCAGTGAGTTCATAGCCCCACCTTTTTCTTTTTTAATGGTTTTCATAAACTGTTTTCGGGGTGAGAATACATGCTTGTTTTACTAAGTAAACTTACTAATTTCTACTACATAAGCGTTACATGAATGTTTTTACTAAAGTTTTACTTGCTTAATGCATGACTTCTAATACATGTGTGATACATGGCTGTTTTCTTATGAACTGATTAAAGCTTGATTTGTTTACTACATCATTTGAGATCATTAAATTCCTATATACGAAAACCATGAGTTTTGAACACAATAATTGTTTTACTTTGGACACAAGTGCTTTTCAAATTGTATGTTAGTAAGATTATTGCCTGAATATTATTGCCTAAGTCTCTTCTCTGCTACTTAATTCCCCTGTTTATCATGAACCGTTAGTTGCTATTGTAGTAAGCGTGAGTGTTGTGGATAGATATATCAGGACTGACAATCCCCATCAAGAATTATGGTTTCTAGATAACCATGTGGCGCATTTAACATTTGAGGTAATACTTTAGAGTGTTTGGCAAAATACCCTACTTTTTAGGGCAGACAATTTGTCGAGGTTTCGGTGTCATGAGCTAAGCGCAATAATATATATTTCATTTAGACTTGGTGAATCTGTTTCTCTTGTCTACATTACTTAATTCTTGTGGTCCACTACTAAACATTACTTGATTTATTAAATTACTACTTGGATTTTAGAAATAATACTTTGAAATGTTATAACGCTACTTTTCTTACTGAAATACTACTTGAATTATTTCTATACTGCTTTTACTTAAACCTATGAATTCACGAACATTATTGTTGACGTTTTGCATGTATTTTCTCAGGTTATTATTTTGTTAGCTGAACATTGAGAACATTTGAGTCGCACGAATATATTTTTGAAGGCTTTATAATTTGAGTACCGTTCGAAAAATATTTTAAAAATGTTTTCTATTGCATTGCAAATGGGACATTTGTAACTCTGATATTTTATAAAAAAAATATCGAATGGTTGACTTTTCAAAGCGTCTCACTTAGAGTCATTTTTTGTAACTTGTTCTTTATGCTATGAAGTATCATCCCAAGTTGTTATTCCGTTGCGTTGTGAAAAATAGGGGTGTTACACTAGACTAGGCCATGTACACTTTAAGAAGATGTAAGATATGTCTAAGGATGGGTTAATCCCACCTTTTGACATGGACACTGAAAAGTGTAAGACTTGCATGCTGACCAAAATAACTAAGAAACCATTTCAGAATGTAAAACATAAAACTGAAGTTTTGGAGCTGATCCACAGTAATTTATATGATGTGCATGCAACTCCTTCACTAGGGAATAAAAAAATACTTTGTGACATTTATTGATGATGCTTCTAGATTTTGCTATGTTTATTTATTACATACTAAGGATGAAGCATTAGATAAATTCAAAGTATTCAAAATTGAAGTTGAGTTACAACAAGGGTCCCTGATCAAAAAATTTAGGACTGATAGGGGAGGTAAGTACATGAATACTCTGTATTTTTAGTCTTTTGGTATTATCCATGAAATGACTGTCCCCTATACTCCACAACAAAATGGTATATCTGAAAGGAAAAATAGAGTATTGAAAGAAATGGTTAACTCTATGTTGTCCTACTCAGGACTGAGTCAAGGGTTCTAGGGTGAAGCTATGTTAATAGCTTGCTATTTACTTAACAGGGTTCCTTATAAAAGGAATAAAATTACCCCTTATGAACTCTGGACTAAAAAGAAACCAAACCTGAACTACCTTAGGGTTTGGGGTTGTAGGGAAGTTGTAAGACTCCCTGATCCAAAGCTGAATTAGATAAAAGAGGCATTGAATGCATCTTTGTTGGATATGCTGAGCATTCCAAGGCTTTTAGGTTCTATGTCATTAAGCTTAATGATTCAGTTTTAGTTAACTCTATAATTGAATCAAGGGATGCTATCTTTGATGAGAATAGATTCTCATCAGTCCCTAGACCAAGTCTTAAGATTCCTAATAAAACTGAAGATATTGGTGGTTCAGTGGTCCCCGAAGAGGTTACTTAAGATGTTGGTCAACAACCTGAACCAGAACTCCAAAGAATTTTGGGCCTGAATTTCAGTTATATTTATTTAAAGGAACAAGGGATGAGGTATCTAACTAACACTCCTATTGCTTTAATGTTGAGGATGACCCCAAAATATTTGATGAAACAATGAAGTCCTAAGATGTTGCTTTCTGGAAAGAAACAATTAATGATGAGATGGACTCTATCATGAGCAACAAAACTTGGGTGTTGGTTGATCTACCTTCAGGATGCAAACCTCTTGGTTGCAAATGGATCTTCAAAAGAAAACTGAAGGTAGATGAAACTATTAAAAAGTTCAAGGCAAGACTGGTCATTCAGGGCATTAAACAAAAGTCAGGGATAGACTACTTTGATACTTATGCTCTAGTGGCACGTATCAGTACCATAAGACTGTTGATTGCTATTGCATCAATTCACAATCTGATTATTCATTAGATGGATTTGAAGAAAGCTTTCTTGAATGGTGAATTGGATGAGGAGGTCTATATGAACCAACGTCAAGGCTTCATCATGCCTGGCAATGAAAACAAGGTGTGTAAACTGATTAAGTCTCTATATGGACTGAAGTAGTCATCTAAGAAATGGCATCAAAAGTTTGATGAAGTAGTTTTGTCTAATGGTTATTTACTTAACCAAGCTGACAAATGTGTATATAGAAAATTTGATGAATCTGGTAAAGGAGTTATTATTTGTCCATATGTTGATGACATGCTGATCTTTGGCACTGACCAAGTTCAGGTTGACTTGACAAAGGAATTCTTGTCATCAAGGTTCTCTATGGAGGACACGGGGGAGGCTGATGTTATCCTTGGTATTAGGATTAAACATGAAAGTAATGGAATAGCAATTTCTCAGTCTCATTATATTGAGAAGGTACTGAAGAAATTCAATTACTTTGATTACACTCCAGTAAGTACTCCTATGGATACAAGTGAGAAGATAATGCCCAATAATGCCCAGACTGTATCTCAACTTGAGTATTCTAGGGCGATTGGCTGCCTAATGTATGCCATAACTTGTACAAGTCCTGACATTGCTTTTGCAGTGGGTAAACTGAGTAGGTATACTAGTAATCATGGTACTCGGCACTGGCAAGCAATTCAGCGAGTACTGAAGTACTTGAAGAAAACCATGGACTATAAATTGACATATACTAGTTATCCTTCAGTGATAGAAGGTTGCATTAATGCAAGCTGGATCAGCAACTCTAAAGACAATTCGTCTACCAGTGTCTAGGTATTCCTACTTGGTGGAGGTGCAATTTATTACGCATCCAAGAAACAAACTTGCATCACTGGATTAACAATGGAATCTGAATTTGTGGCTTTAACAGTTGTTGGTAAGGAAGCTAATTGGTGAGAACATGATCCTTGAGATTTCATTGAGTCCAAACTATAAGCACCTATTTCTATTCCGCTTGATAGTGTGTACATTGGCAAATGCTTATAGCCAAATGTACAATGGGAAGTCTAGACACTTAGGTGTCAGACATAGCATGATTCGTGAGCTGATCACGAATGTGGTGATATCTATAGAGTTTGTGAGGTCTCAACAAAACTTAGTTGATCACTTGACGAAGAGACTGGCTGGAGACTTGGTTATAAAGTCTGCTGAAGGGATGGGATTAAAGTCCAACTAAGTCGCTGAATGCTAGGACACCCATCTCCCTACTAAGTATACTTGGTAGTTGAGTTCAAGGTGGAAAGCTAAACGTCCAGAGTATTGAAGCACATGTATTTACATATCATCCCAAGGATGTGCTTAGAACCTGCTGAAAAGGAGGATGGAGTCTTTACTTCTCAATGGTTAATTTCTTTGAAAAAGTGCTTAGCATGAGCATGAATATAGAGGAACCACCTATCTAAATGTTGAGTTTTTGCCGCTTTAGGGAGCATGGACTTTGGCTCTTACAACATTTATGAATTGGATATGAACACATAGCTTGTACAGTGTCAGGAGTTTCTTATGCTTTTAAAAACTTGTGTGTATTTTATCTTCAGGTATTCAAATGGGTTGAAGGGTTCAATTCTTAGAACACCCTGATTCTTGAATATTTGAACATGTAATTTATTAAGATGTAAATTCAATCCTCAAGACATTTTCATTTATGCACTTGTTTGTTTAATGTTCAATTTTCATGCAAAAGAATTGTACTAAATTGGGGAGGATTGTTGGAAATTTAGTGCGAAATTTAGTGCAATTGTGAGAATCGGGTCATACATGGAAATGGGTTTGGAGGTACAGAGTGTACACCCATCAAGTCATTGATTTTCCCTGACTCTTTTAGTGGTTAGTTTAAATGGGTGGTTACAAACATTGAAGTGGCAGGTTTGACTACATAAAATGTTTGTAACAACGTTTGCCTATTAAAGTGACATATTTGATTGCATTAAACGACCACATTTAATTTGGTCATGTAACCACTAATTTCTAAATTATGGAGGATAATTATGGGAGAGATTAATTGGTCATTAATCCCTCATTAACTTTATTGACTAGGTTTTGAGTATTTCCCCTATAAATGGGGATCACAATTAAATAGAAAAATATATAGAAAACCTAAACACATAGAAACGCAGTGTTCTTGATTTATGCCTAAAACAAGAACAACACTTGGTTTTATCCCAATGAGGTATTCGTGATACCCAGGCAGGCAGGCATAGGGTCGAATAATCTTCTTTGGAAAGTGATTACACGACTTCAAGTGATATCCGGTAACCATCTTTGGTAATTAGTTAGGCTATTGATTGTCTTCACCCTAATCTGGGACACATAACAACCAACAATTTCTTCATAGGGTTGTGTTATTGGCAATTTTTGAAACCCGGTTCGACCCGGTTAAATCAGTTTCGCTCGAAAAAACGGGTCAAATTAAACCGGGTTTCATATTTTCAAAACCCGGTTAGACTCGCCGGGTTTGAAATCACCCGGATCAACCTGGTTATCGAGACCCGGCCGAGTTATGGTTTTTTTCGTATTTTTTTACAAATAAAGCAAGTTAATTATATATATTTGCGACGTAATTTCATTTTTACATGTTATATTTGTTAGTAAATGGTTTTTAGCCTCAATATATGAAATATTTATGATATATATATATTATCATTGCAAATTTTATTTTTTTGTAGAAGACCAAGTTGACCCAGAAGTCGAACCGGTAACCCGGTGACTCGATGGGGTCGATTAGAGATGTGGTTTTCATAACATTGGTTAATGGTACTCATGTACTACAAAAAGTACATTTTCGTTCCATATTTTTGTCAGTTTAACACTTTTAACTTGTTAAACTTTATATTTTTTGTTATACATTTTCCGTTTTACAATTTTATAATATAAACAAAATTATTAAAATTAAAAAATTAAAAAAACACGAGTATTACAATCATTTTTGGAATGTCTTTATAACCTAAGTATAGGGTGCTACTCTCACTAACACTCCCACCTCCTCTCTTTTTTACAAATGCATTGATAGGAAAAGATGATTTTTATAGCTTTTTGTTTCGTATTATTTTGTCTTTTATTATGTTAACTTACAAAATTTTATATTGTTTGTTTCGTATTTTTTCGTCAGTTTTATCCATTTTATTAATAAAATAAGATAGCTTTTAATGGTTTTCTATTCCATATTTCTTGAGCATTTCTTGTGTTTTACTATTTTTGACTTATCAGACTTTATGTTTTCTGTTTCGCTTATTTAGTTCGTAGTCTTATAATAAAAACAAAAATTTTAAATAAAAAATAAAAAAGGGAAAAAAAAGAAAAAAAGTTCGGAGTATTACAATCATTGTAGGGTTACGAATATCCCATCCCTATAGTATAGAGAAAAAAACATATTCCGGCCATCCACGTTTCACCGTACGTTGAATTTTGTTTGCTAATCTACTCAACCTAATCTCATTGCACATTAAACATATAATTTAACCATTTTCCGGTAACCTACAAACGGAAGTAACAGCCCACGCAAGTGATATCCTTTAGCAGAATGCAAATCTCACTACAAGAGAAACGACTTTTAGCGGCTACACTGTAGTCGCCAAAAGCGGCAAAAGCGGTCGCTAAAACCAATAACAACCACTAATAGTCTCTATAGATACCGTCGCTTTAGCTTCGTCGCTAAAAGTTCTAGCGGCCAGACTTTTCACTTATAGCAACTACGCGTTTGACTTTGAGTTTTTTTTTGAATTTTACTTTTTGACTTTCGACTAACTTTTGTGACAAAACCTTTAGCGACTACTTGTAGTTGCTATAGGTTTGTTGACTTATTTGACCAAAATCTTTAGCGACTACTCTTTTGCGACTATAAGTGGTCGTTAGGATAAGTCGGCTAAATATAAATTTAAAACTTGGTAATCAATAAATTGACCCTACACGACAGCACATCAAGTTTTTGGCGTTGTTTCCGAGGAGTGAAAAAGTTTAACTTTTAATTTTATTAGTATATCTAACCCTTAATTAGCGTAGAATAATTCAATTAGCATACCTTGATTCTGTTTGTATTTAATTGCATTAAGTGTTTAATTGTTTGTTTAAATTCATGTATTATTTAATTTTCAAAGTACTATGCTTTGTAGTCTGTTTCCTTGTTTCTGATTTCCAGCCTAGGTTTATCATGGATGATCCAAACATCACTATGGAGGAATACATCAGACTTGAAAAAGAAAAAGCTCAAAGACATGGTCGAACATTTAATTGGCAAACTGCCACATACAGGAAGGTTAAATAATGTGAAGATGAGGATGATAGCTTCACGAACTTCGAAACTGAATACCCAGCTATAGTCTTTGATGATACAATAACATCCGATGCAGCACTCTCATGTGAACCCACTGTAAGTCCTCTTAACGAAAATGAAATTGACTTTAGAATATCGTTTGACGAATCCGACAATGAAGATTACATGGTAATTTTTGACGAAAATTCATTTTCTTATAAAATAATTTCTGTCGATAATTTGAAAATGGATTCAAAAAATGAGAATGATAAAGTCAATATGCCTTCATCTCCCTCATCCGAACCTACGGTCCATTATTTTGATGATTTAGACTTCTTTAAAGATTTTGAGAATGAATTCCTAACCATCACTTATAATAATGATCTAACTGAACCTTCTGTAAGTCTTTAACATATCAAAGAATTTGATTTAAATGATGAAACATCATTGTCCGAATATGATGAAGAGGAACGAAACATTTTATACTTTAATGATTCATTTCCTCTTAACATAATTTTTCCCAATAACCTAAAATTAGATAAGGACATTGATGATGATGAAATCGATGTAACACAGTCTTCAGGAAGTAATGCAATAAACATCGATACCAAATGGTCTAATAAGCTTCTGAAACCAAGTCACGGAAAAATTAGAAAAATCTTCAATGTAAGAAGTTTTATCATAGAATTAATTATTAATATCGTGACTTGGAATTATATTAACAACGGGATACCATTAAGTCTTTTTAAGAATTTATATGTGCCGTTTGGCATCCCATTCGACCCAAGCGGTATTAAAAGGATGGTTTTCACACAAGAATATTGCGAAGGCCAAGGTACGTTTTTCTTTACTTTGTTAAACCTTTGAAAAATTGGTCTCTAAGAATGAATACGACATATTAAGGCGAAAACTATACGCCGTATCAACTTATTGTCCAATACACCGTATTGGACAATTCCCTATATGGCGTATCCATGTGGGTATAAAAACCCAACGTAAACGCCGGATACTTTTCACACACACTTTTTACTCTCATTCAAAAACAAATTAACCGCGCCTTATTAATCTTGAAATTCAATCCTTAGTTTATGTATCTTTCAACTCCCAATCATAAGGTATGTTACTCTACTCTCTTTTTTTTCAAATTGAATTAGGGTTAGGGTTTGATTTTGAATTAAGGTTTGCATTTTTGCCATATATACCTATTGTACGCCCCCATTGCGTTTGATAACATAGTTGAAACAAGTATTTGTGGCTAATAGGGTCGTGGGGTCAAACGGGTAGAAACGGGGAAACCCATTTTCTTTTTTACTTTAGATACGATACGGCGTATCCATCCCTAATGGATACGACGTATCAAAGTTTTCCCGAAATATTGAAATCTATACAACGTATCTGTTAGCTTGGATACGGCGTATAGACCCCTTTTGAAAACCCTCAATATAATTTCCTAATACGGCGTATTTGCTTACCCCATACACCGTATCTTCGTAAAGCCTCTATACGGCGTATTTATTCTCCTCATACGCCATATCCACCCTTGGTACAGAATGTTTAAAAATTATTTATCTATGTACTGATTCCATTTTATTTGCAGATATGGCACCTTTACCACTTAGGGATCAAAGACACCTTTGGCTCAGGTACCAAGTCGAGGGGTGCACTGAGGATATCATGCATAACTATGATCAGAGACTTAAGATAATATTCGGTAGGTCAGTTAACCGGGTACATGTACTAGATTTTGCTAGGTTGACCGAGGGGATGAGGCAGACTTTGGCAGGTAGATTGAGGATGATTTATACTGGGATGAGGGGCAAGAGTTATTTACTAGTCATGCATGGAGGAGACTATTTGAGATCAGGGCTCCGTTAGTTCGAGAGTTTATTTTGGAGTTTCTCAATACTTGTAGGATGAGCAATACAGAGATGGGTTTGGATGTTGCTGACACCCTGTGTTTTTAGTTGGGTGGAGCTAGGCGTAGGATGACTTGGAGGCAGTTCATTATGGCGTTGGGTTTACATACTGCCGAGGAGATGGCAGAGGATGGATTTTAGGCATATTGGCTGGGGAGTGAAAGAGTGATCCCTGATAAGGGAGATCTTAAGGATTAATGGATCGAGATTTCATCTGATAGGGACTTCCTGGGGCCGGCTCCCTCTTATGTTTTCATCTGAGACCCTGTGAGGAGATTATGCCACAGGATGATATCTTGTAGTATTTCTGGCAGAGGACAGGCACCTGAAAACATGACTAGTGTCGATCATTTCTATCTTAGGAGCATGGACTGAGGGACTGCAAACGTCCCATATCTATTAGCACAGTACCTGTTTAGGCATGCTGAGGGGAGGAAGAGTGGAGCTAGGTTGTCCGGGGGACACTTCATTGGGCGACTTGCGGCTTACTTTGGCCTTGTTAGTGATCAAGGGTTAAGGGGTTTGTCGATGGTTACCCGTGAGCTTTCGTTCATTGATTTACTTGAGCTTAGTAGGCTCAACATCTGTGAGAGGATTGGTGATACGTGGGCTTGGGTAGCCTTGAGACCAGAGAGGCAGCCAAATGATACGGCTAGTGCCCTTGAGGCCGCTGACGATGCTCCTGCAGGCCGCTGATCCAGCACCCGTGCAGGCACCTCAACCACCGCCACCTGCCCTAAGGACTATGCCTCAAAGGATTGCGAGGCATGAGGATGAGGTGCACGAGTTACGACGGAGCATCGTAAGATTACGTAGTGATGTTGATAGATCGATTACTGATCAGGGTAGGTTCACTACCTGGATGGTCAGTTGCATGACTCAGCTGATAGACGCTAGCGGTCGCACCTTGATTGCTAGTAAATCAACACACGTAATTATATAATATAATATATGATAGAAAATTACCAAACTTCCCTTGAGGACAAAGGTAGAAAAGAAAATCTTCACAAATATATATATAATATAATACGTATATTAACCGGGAAGTAAGATTCCCGGGTCGTTATTCCCCAATGATTTATGAAATTGAGACCACGTTTGTTGTTCGGACAATGATTTGAATTAGAAACAAAGGTTGATTTGATTATCTATTTCTTATGAATTAAAAACAATTAAAATAAGCAAATGATAACAATTAAGCACGGAAACAAATAACAGGAAATCAAACTTTAACTAAAAACGCAAAAACGGGAACTCTAAATGGTAATTAAAAAAACCTAAATTTCCAAAATTAAACCTAAAATGAATTTTTCTCTTTTAATAGACTCTAAACGACTAAAATGTAAGTTTAAAGAAAAATAGAACAAAAACGGAATTGAAATGAGCTTAAAAAACACGAAAAACGAGAATGGAAACGAATCCCGTTCTTTAAAAATCGAAATTTTGCAATTTTAACCATACGGGAACAAAACTAATTTTTCCAGAAACTTTACGATAAAAGAAAATTTTCTAAAAAAGAATTATATTTTTTTGATTATTTTCTATTTTTTATGATTTTTAAAAGTTTTTAATAAAAATAAATGTTTAAAAATACTAAACTAATTATAAAAATTCTAAAAAAATACAAAAAATAGCTTGAACTAAAAGGGACCTAAGAAAAACAAGCTTAATTACACAGCTTATCGAATAAGATGTGTAAAAAGCTATAACAACTTATTAAGCTAAAAGGGTTAAAATGTATATAAGTAATAGATTTAGTAAACCTATAACGAAAAAGACCCCAGGGCACAATGGTAGTGAGGTGTGTGGTTGTGTTGTTATAAAGGTTGAGGGTTTTGAGGTCGGGGGTTCGAGCCTTGCTTACCCCCGATTTCCACATTCCCTTTCTTTCTTTTTTTGAAAACTTATAAAAGCAAAGTTTTAGAAAATATAAAAATAAGCACTTTTAAAAAAAGAAACTTTTATTGAAACTCAAGAAATAAGCTGAAAAATGACTTAAAAAGCAGAAAAACAACTAAAACTATTTTTTTGGCTTTTTGAAAAATCTAAGATCTTTAAAAGCTAACAATAAGCTAAAAGCTAGGAAAGCAAAGCATAGGCAAACTAATAAGCTATTCTAAACAAGAAAATAAGCAAAAGGAAAGAAAATAAGCAAATTAAGTACTTAGGATAAAACTATAGACCAAACAGTCAACTAGCAACTTTGGGCTTAAAAATAAGTACTAAAATGGATCCTTATGACAATAAGCCCTATTCCTACTTAAAGCTTAACCTAAAAGCTATTTAAAATTGCAGAGAAGATTCATTTTGAAATATAAATAAGCAAAGAAAAAGCACTATGAAAAAGCTAGTAGCTACTGACTTAGTTGCTTTTGGTTTAAATAAAAAAAGCTAGAATAAGCTAACAAGGACTTAATAAGCTACAAACTAATTAATTCTAACCTAATAAGCTATTTTAAGTGGACAGTGAGTAAAAACCAAAAAGCAATAAGCTAAATTGACCTAATAAGCACTTAATTGAACTTTGGCAACAACACAGGCCCTATAGGGATCTTTGAGCTTATTTTTAGATAAGCTTTTTGATCCTTATAGGGATATGGCTTATTCAGGCTTAAACTATAACTAAAAGTTTTCCTAAAACAAGTTTTAAAAACTATTTTGAAACACAGGAGCTTATTGGAAAAACCTATTGAAAACAGCTTAAAACACTCAGACCCTGCTAAGTTTCCTTTTGAAATTGAAAAGACAAAATGCTTATTTAATGGCTAAAAATCAAATGACCAAATAAGCTTTATAAGCTAAAATAAGTTCAAACATAATTAAACTACCTTATAATCTTCTTGTCCAAGAAATTTGGGAAACTAAAACTAACTTTTACTTGCTAAAAAATATGATTGAATTTTGACTTTTTGGTTGTTTTTATTACTGATGCATTTGACCAAAGACACAAAACCATAGTGCAGACCTAATGACTTGATTCTAATTGATTCAAAACAACTAATTAAGTGCAATTTTAACAAAATTGACAACTAGAAAGCAAATAAGCTAAAAATGTTAACCACACTTAAACAATTGCTAACTGATTCAAAGTATAAACTAGAAATCCTAAGAAAACATGATTTAACTCAGCAAAATACTTAGAATTCAAACTCTTAATCCTACAAATGATCAATAAATTCAGTTTAAAGATCCTAAAGAGCCACAAGCAGTACTAACTATTAGTTAGTACTGATGTGCCAAACACCCCTTTAGAATTCATGAAATCCATTTAAGCTTATAATATTGAAATCTATTGAACAAAGTTTGAATACCAGATAATTCAATCATGTTTAATAAGCATAATAAGACAATATTAAGTACAAATAAGCAAGAGATAAGCTAAAAATAAGCAAATGCAACTATTAAGCTAATATACTTGAAATTAAAGAAGAACTTACATAAGCCTTAGCTAAACAAAGGCAATAAAAGGCTCAAAGAGCATTCAACAGCTCTAGCTTATCCAAAGATAATCTAGTAAAAGTCCAATAAGCTCTTCCATTGTAAGCTTATCATCCAAAAGCTCATATCCAAACTAGCAAAGGTATTAACTGATTTTAAGAGTTAAAGTATACAAATGATCAATTGAGCTCAAATCTAAGCTTAGAGACTTAGATGAGCTAGCTTTTGAGAGCCTATGGGTGATTTGAGAGCTTATAGAAGAGTAGAGTAAATAAAAACAGATTTTATAAGGTAAACCTTAATTTTATTCATTAAAAACAGATTACAAAGCTTGAAATTTAAACTACAAAAGCTTAATAAGAAATTACATTTAAAAAGAAAGTTACATAAGCTATAATTCTATAAGCTACTAAAAACTAAAACTGAAAAAGAAGATGTTGTTCTGTGTGTGTGAGTGAGGAGCATTATTTATAGGCCTGAGAGAAGCTTCTAGGTCATAGCCACGCTCCTCAATCCCTTTGATCTTGTCCTTTCATTCTTTCAATCATTGGATCCCTATTATGAGCCGTTGGATTAAATGAGTGAGCACACGGATTGCCAACATGGCATTCTGTGTGTCAGACTCATTGTGCTTCTTTTGTGAGTATTTTAGTACGAATCCCAATTGATTGGTGTGTTTTCTCCTTTGCCCGCGTGTCTAATCTTGTGGGAATTGGCCAATAGGAGTGCTTGTATGATGTCAAACCCTGCCCTGTCATTCCTTTTCACTTGAATTTCATTGTCACATCACCAATTTGCATTTACCCCTTGATTGTGACTTGTGGTTAATCGGGGAAGAAGGTGAATAGTAACAACTACCTTTCCCGCGTTTTTACTTTTTATAAAAGGGGGTGCGTTTGATTTTTTTTCTTTGACCCGGGTCAATACTTGTTTTAACTTTGGGCTTATATAACAAAATTAGGCCAAGGGTATGTTTTGGGCTTGGGTATCAGGTTTTGGATTTGGGTTTATATAAGAGTTAACATGTGTTAACTCTTTATAAATTAAAGAGTTAACACCGTTAGGGCTTAGGGACTATTTGTCAAATTAGGTTTAAACTATGAGGGTTGTTTTGGGTGTTTTTGGGAATTTTGTCTTTTATGGGTCATTTTTGATATAAAACGGATATGTGTTTTCACACATATCAAGCGTACACCCTTCTTTTCTTTGAGGAGCGGGGCCTGAAGTGTTGTCAACAGACACCATTATCATGAAGCACGGGTGTTGATCTGAAGTAATCAACAGCCATTGTCCTTGTTCATCATACATAAATTCTTGGAACCCTTGGTTTCTGATATATCACTTTTTTCAGCAAACAAACTCCGAGTCTTTCCTTTCAGGATTGAAAGATGTACCTGCACTTAAGTTAAGAGTACCTGCACTGACATTAAGAGTTTGATTGCATTCATATGGGTTAGTAATATCTTCATTCGAACCATTTAGGGGTTCACAGTCAACCTTGGTTGTGCTAGAGGTGAATTTATTTCCAGTTGGAACCCACCTAAACAGTGTTAAAAATTCTACCCGTCAGTATCTACCTAAGGCAAGATCTAGGAGTGTTTGTTTTCTCATGCACAACGGAAGACTTATTGGGAGAAAACTTATGTCCTGTAACAATCTGCCAACTGGGTTCGTGAGTATGACGCATTGGTTCTACGGGTTTGTTACTGTTTCTGGTCTTATGGGGTTGAATCTTAGCACGTGAATTCACTTCCTTTAGGAGTTTTGTTATACAGACATCATGATTTGCATTAAAGACACACTTTTGACAAGTTGAGCACACAAAGTGTTTGAAGTCAGAGAAAGGACTAGAATTCCTAGAGTGATCTGCTTTTGGCATAACAGTTGTCGTTGGGAAACTACTCTTAGATGTTGGCAAAACCCTAGATGTTTGATTATTGCTCCTAGGTTTTGATTTGCAACTCTTAGTAGTGTTTTGTGATTTAGCAGATGGCATTACACTAGTTGTTGACTTTCTATCTCTTTCTTGTGTCTTTTTCTTAGCTTCCTCTAGATAGTAATTATGAACCATGTCATTTGAACTAAATCTTGGCATGTTCTTAGAACTATTCCTAGATGAGCTAGATGCAATCATATGATTAGGTTTTGCAAAAGCAGATTCTCTTCCCTTAGGCAAATAATGTTGAGTGACTGGTTTTGACAAAACGTTATTCACATCAACTTGGGAGGCAAACCGTGGTTTTGAAAAATTAGGTCGTTCAGATTTAAACGCATTCGGTTGTCTAACAACTGATTGGTTTCTGGGTGGTTGTAAAACCGGTTTCCCCAAGATTGATGGTTTTGCAAACTTAGTATCCACGCTATTTCCTTTTAACTTTCTTAATTCGTTTTTCAACGCTACA
The DNA here is from genome assembly GCA_026074375.1 of Tanacetum coccineum. Taxonomy (NCBI): domain Eukaryota; kingdom Viridiplantae; phylum Streptophyta; class Magnoliopsida; order Asterales; family Asteraceae; genus Tanacetum; species Tanacetum coccineum. The sequence goes on from BQNB010057880.1 coordinate 18,223, forward strand.
TTCGCAAAAACCTTTTCCTGAATCAGATAGCACGTATTATTATTCCGGTAAAAAGCCACAAATTACATACATGAGCTCTTAAGATTTCCACTAATCCTTGTTTAGCATCCTACTCATACTTAACTCTATCATTTTTTATTCTTCGCGAATTTCTGCAAACGCTTAGCCTAAAAGTTAAGGAACAAGCGAGAGCTCAACACGCTCGATCGAGTCAGAATTTACACTTATTCTACCCTGCAGGAAAGTCAAAATTGTGACAAAAACACTTATTTTATTTTTTGAAAATTTTTAAATTTTTCATATTTTTGAAAATTTTGGTGGGAAAACGGGGTACGTGAGAACAACGGGTAAAAGTAGGCAAGATCATATCGAAGATATACTACCCCATACTAAAATCAAACATTGTCCTCAATGTTTCCTAGCCTAAGACTTAAAAACCCCATACTAGAATTCAAAAAGGTCGAATGCATAACTCAAGTCTGAAGAAAGTATTACAAAAATCTTTAGCCGTTTATCAAGTGTGCTAAAAGATAAATGTTAGTCGATAATAATCTTTAGGATATCGGATTTCCCCAAACTAATTACAAGCAAAGGCTAGGAAGCTCGAGTGGACCGGGACAAAACACCGAACACGAGAGACTTCAGAAAATTTAGGTCAATCCTGCAAACAATCACAAGTACAAACACAACAAGAATCGGAAGAGTACAAGCCTCCTCACATCACAATAAGAAAGAAGTTAGAAAATAGAAAATGGATAAGCATGGGGTGCCTCCCACGAAGCGCTTTGTTTTTGGTAACCGAGTCACATAGCTTGACTCGATCCCCGAATTCATTCGTCCTTGGAGAAAGTCTGGAGATCCGGGACAACCATGGGTGGTGTGTCCCCTCCGAAGTAGTGCTTAAGTCGGTGGCAATTCACTTTAAAGTTTTTTTTTTTTTTTTTTTTATTGATTCCATCGGAGGGAGATAAATTTGGCAGTGCCATTAATGAAAAACTTCGGTTATAGTGAAAGGGCCGGTCCATCGGGTTTTAAGCTTTCCCGAGAATATCTTTAGACGAGAGTTGAAAAGCAAGACTTGATCACCAACATTGAAAATCAGGTTTTTGATCTTTGAGTAGTGAAGCTTCTTCTTCTTCTCCTTATAAATCAAAGAATTATCGTATGCTTGATCACGAAGCTCATTAAGTTCATTAAGTTGCAGCTTTTGATGATCGCCCGCGGTTTTAAGATCGAAATTAGCATGTTTTAATGCCCAATACGCTTTATGCTCTAATTCGATAGGTAGATGACACGACTTTCCCTACACGAGCTTGTAAGGGGTGCAACCAATTGGTGTCTTATAAGCGGTACGAAATGCCCATAGAGCGTCATCAAGCCTATCGGACCATGAGGCACGGTTTTCTCCAACCGTCTTTTCTAAAATACGTTTTAACTCACGATTCGACACCTTGACTTGACCACTCGTTTGAGGGTGGTAAGCGGTAGCAAGACGATGAGTGACCCCATACTTAGACATTACTTTAGCAAATTTGTCATTACAGAAATGGGTCCCACGATCGCTTATAATAGCTCTCGGTGTACCGAATCGGGCAAAAAGAGATTTCAAAAACTTAACTACAACTCTAGCATCGTTAGTAGGGAGCGCCTTGGCTTCAACCCATTTGGATAGGTAATCGACGGCTACGAGTATGTACTTATTTCCTCTAGATGACGGAAATGGTCCCATGAAGTCTATGCCCCAGACATCAAAGATTTTACACACTTGGATGGAATTTTGTGGCATCTCATCACGTTGTGAAATTTTTCCCTGACGCTGGCATGAGTCATAGTTTTTGACTAACTCATGGGCATCTTTGTAGATTGTGGGCCAAATAAAATCCTAATCAAAAACCGTTTGGCGTGTAGTTGGCACCGTAATATCCCCGGTGGTCCAACTATGGCAAGCTTGAGGCAATGTCGACAGCTTCTATGTGGCCGAAACACATCGCCTAATCACTTGAATCCGGCACAGTTTTGAAATAGACAAGGGCGTCCCAAAATTAAGGTTTTTGACATCTGAGAATGCTTAATTACACATATCTTTTACCTCTAAAAACGAGCTTAAATGACCAAAAACAGACAAAAACTGCCAAATATATGTTTGTTTTGCATTTGTATTGTGCAGGAAGTGGATATCAACAAAAAGACAGAAAACCAAGCCAAAATGACAAAACTGAGCATGGAATGGAAAAGACTGTGCAAAATCAAGGCCAAAGTCCAAAAATGCCAAAGTCAGAGTCAATATTAATGAATCAGCAGTCAAACCGGAGCCGGAACTGAAGAATACTATTGGATGCAATCTTAACCCATCTGATGGGCCGGGAAAGCCCAATAGTATAATTATGAAGACTGTGAAGACCAAATGGGCCCTCAATCAATTACAACAGCCCATTTGTGTGCATTTGACAAAGACTGTGAAGACTTTGAAGGCCCAATCCTAGCCCAGTTACAGCCAATCTCAGCCATTGTACACACAAAACCCACCTGAACCTTATTGGGCCTTAAAAAGCCCAATAACATAAGCCTGTACCTTATTGGGCCCAAACCCAAACCCAGTGGGCCCAATACAAGCCCAAACACAAAACCCAAGCCCAATACCCTTTTTTATAAAACATAAGGACCAAAAATGTAAATTTTAAAACCTTGTTTTATAATTAAAAATGAAAAAAAAAAAAAGTTTGAAAGTTGTTTTAAAAAGAAAAAAAAAATAGAAAAATAAAACACAAGGGCTGTTTTGCAATTTTCCAAACTTCTTTTTTATATATCTTTTAGTTATAAAAACCAGAGGGACCATTTTTGCAATTTGCCAAAACCTCTTTTAATTCTTTTGTTATAAAACGCAAGGGCCAAACATGTCACTTTCTAAACCTCTTTTATAACTAAATTTCGGCTTAAAATAGAATGAAAATAGAAAGAAAGTTGAGGGGTTGAAGTTGCCTCTTCCCCAAGGTTTTCGTTTAAACCTGCAACCATAACTGTCCTCAACCCGTTTACCGCCAAATCCTCAAACCACTCTCCCCCACGGTTTCTAGCCCATACCACCTCCCTAGTACACTCACAGCTCACCCCTCACCATTTCCCACAACCCAATACCCCTATAACCCTTTCCAGTTCAACATACACAAAAACCCGCACCCCCATCCAATGGCTGAGATGAAGAGAAGCCAATGGAAGGCTAGGATTACCTTGGGGACATTACACACTCACAACAAGCTCATCCCAAGACCAAGTGATGCCTTTGGACTTCTATAAAAGAGAAGAGAGCAAGCCGAAAACCATATCCCTGTTTTTTTTACTTTCTTAGTTTAATGTTAATCAAGTTTGCTTTAAAGTTATTGTATTCAGTTTAAAACGTTTTGAGTTGTATTTCTTGGAAGTTTTAATAAAAAATTTGAGTTCTCTTGTTATTGCATTTATCGAAATTTCAAGTATAATTTAAGTTATTTAATTCTGTTTAAATCATTTAAAAATGTGTTAAAAGTTATTAAACCTCACTTATAAGTGATTCTCTCAGCCTTTACTTCATTAAAAAGGGCTAAAAACCCGAATTTAGAAATTAAGGGGGTGTTTGGTTTAGACTTTAAAATGGTCAAAATGTGTTGTAATGGGTTGTTAACCACTCAGCCAACTTTGGCTGAGTGTGTGGGGTTTATTAAGCCACCTTAATCACCATTTTTAGTTTGAAAATAAGTTTTTAAGTCCATTTTGTATTTCTGTCAAAAATTTTAAATAAGCCAAAGTGACCTTAAGGGCTTAAGCTGTTGAAACAGCTTAAGCACCTCATTTCTTGTGTTGTTAGAGTTGCAAAAAGCCAAAAATAAAGCCCCTTGTTGCTGTCCCTTTTACTTTGACAATATAAGTCAAAGTTTAGCTTTGCATTTTTTAAAAAGATCCCTCATTTTTAAGCCCCAATATCAGCAGGTTTAAGTTCTCATTTATAAACCAAACTTTGAAAATAAGCTCATTGTCCACCCCTTTTAATCTGTTTGTGTTTGGTTTTGACTAAAAAGCTTTTATAAGCTTATTTTCATAAGCCCAAAAAGCCCCCTAGCTCACTGTTGCATCTCCCCTGGTGCTAGACACCACCCTTTAGCCCCTTTTTTCTAGCTTATTTAATACTAAGCCCTAGGTTCTTATTGCTTTTAAACATAGCTTATAGGTTCCCTTAGTATTAGCACTTATTTAAGGTTAGTAAGCTTATTAGTTAGCTTTATTACTAGCTTAAGTTCCCTATTTCTGTTTTTCTTTTAAAACTGTTAACATAAGCTTATCTCATTTCCAGCTTATTTTAGGGCTTATTCTAGGTTGCCTTAGCTTATTTAGGATTCCCCTAGCCTATTTATCTGTTTCCCATAGTTGTAGCTTATCTTGTTAGCTTAAATTCCTAAAAGCCAAGAAAAATAAGCCATAAGCTTATTTAGCTTCTGCAGCCCCAAAAGCCTTAAGTTCTACTTATGGGATAGTGAGTAAAAAGCATAACGAAGTAGTGCTTAAGTCGGTGGCAATTCACTTTGAAGTTTGATCCGTTGGAGTGAGATAATTTGGCAGTGCCATATGGAAAAACTTCAGTTATAATGAAAGGGCCGGACCATTGGGTTTTAAGCTTCCCCGATAATATCTTTAGACGAGAGTTGAAGAGCAAGACTTGATCACCAACATTGAAAATGCGGTTTTTGATCTTTGAGTTGTGAAGCTTCTTCGTCCTCTCCTTATAAATCAAAGAATTCTTATATGCTTGATCACGAAGCTCATTAAGTTCATTAAGTTGCAGCTTCCGGTGATCGCCCGCAGTTTTAAGATCAAAATTAACATGTTTTAATGCCCAATATGCTCTATGCTCTAATTCGATAGGCAGATGACATGACTTTCCATATACGAGCTTGTAAGTGGTGCAACTAATTGGTGTCTTATATGCAGTACAAAATGCCCATAGAGCGTCATCAAGCCTATCGGACCATGAGGCATGGTTTTCTCCAACCGTCCTTTCTAAAGTAAGTTTTAAACCTCGATTGGACACCTCTACTTGATCGCTCGTTTAAGGGTGGTAAGCGGTAGCAAGACGATGTGTGACCCCATACTTAGATATAACTTTAGCAAACTGGTCGTTACAAAAATAGGTCCCACGATCGCTTATAATAGCTCTTGGTGTACCGAATCGGGCAAAAAGAGATTTCAAAAACTTAACTACAACTCTAGCATCGTTAGAGGGGAGCGCCTTGGCTTCAACCCATTTGGATAGGTAATCGACGGCTACGAGTATGTACTTATTTCCTCTAGATGATGGAAATGGTCCCATGAAGTCTATGCCCTAGACATTAAAGATTTTACACACTTGGATGGAATTTTGTGGCATCTCATCACGCTGTGAAATTTTTCCTTGACGCTGGCATGAGTCACAGTTTTTGACTAACTCATAGGCATCTTTTGTAGATTGTGGGCCAATAAAATCCTAAATCAAAAACCTTTTTGGCGGTGTAGTTGGCACCGTAATGTCCCTCGGTGGGTCCACTATGGCAAGCTGTGAGGATGTTGACAGCTTCTTGGCCTGAAACACATCGCCGGATCACTAGATCCGTACAGGTTTTGAATAGAAAAGGGTCGTCCCAAAAATAGTGTTTGACATCTTTGAAAATTTTGTTTTTCTGCTGAGTTGACATTCCTTTGACAATGAAATTCCCCGCGTGGTAATTTGCAAAATCGGCAAACCACGGGGTACTTTGGTCACCACGAGAAGTCACCATATTAAGTGTCTCGAGAGGAAAAGTTTCGTTTATTTCCTTTGGATCGAGAACATTTTCATACGGGTTTTCTAATCGGGAAAGATGATCGGCTGCGTTGTTCTCGGCTCCCTTTATATCAATTACTTTAAAATTGAATTCTTAAAGGAGCAGAACCCATCATAACAATCTTGCCTTGGCATCTTTTTTAGCAAATAGGTACTTAAGGGCGAAATGGTCCGTATACACTATGCTTTTATTCATGATGAGGTATGACCGAAATTTTTCAAAAGCGTACACCACGGCTAACATTTCCTTTTCCGTTGTGGTGTAGTTCGATTCCGCCTCGGTCATTGTTTTTCTTGCATAATGTATAGGCCTAAAGTGTTTCTCAATTCGTTGCCCCAGAACCGCACCTATGGCATAGTGCTCGTATCGCACATAAGCTCAAAGGGCTGGTCCCAGTTGGGGGCAATTAGAATTGGGGCTTCGGTTAATTTCTTCTTTAAGGTCTGAAAAGCTTGAATGCATTCTTCGGAGAAAATGAAAGGAGTGTTTTTCTCAAAGAGATGGGTCATGGGTCGAGAAATTTTTGAAAAGTCCTTGATGAATCTACGGTAAAAACCTGCATGTCCGAGAAAACTCCTAATACCCTTGACGGTAGTTGGGTGAGGTAACTTAGCAATGACATCTATTTTGGCTTTGTCGACTTATATTCCTTTCTTTGAAATTTTGTGTCCAAGTACGATGCATTCTTTCACCATAAAATGGCTTTTTCCTAATTTAGAGCCAAATTAGTGTCTTCACACCGTTTAAGCATCTTTTCTAAATTGGTTAGGCACGTAGAAAAAGATTTTCCAAAAACCGAGAAGTTATCCATGAAAACTTCCATCGTCTTTTCAATCATATCATGGAAGATAGCCATCATACACCTCTGGAACGTGCTTGGTGCATTGCATAAGCCGAAAGGCATGCGGCGGTAAGCAAACGTTTAGTATGGGCAGGTGAATGTGGTCTTCTCCTGATCTTTCGGATCGATTGGTATTTGAAAGTAACCCGAGAAACCATCGAGGAAACAATAGTATTCATTTCCTACGAGTATCTCGAGCATTTGATCCATAAACGGCAAAGGGAAGTGGTCTTTCCGGGTGGCTTCGTTCAACTTACGATAATCAATACAAACTCTCCATCACGTTACAAGTCTAGTCGGTACTAATTCATTTTCTTCATTGGTCACTACGGTCATCCCTCCTTTCTTTGGCACACAGTGCACTGGGCTCACCCAAGGACTATCTGAGATTGGGTAGATTAATTCGGCGTCAAGAAGTTTTTCAACCTCTTTCTTAATGACATCGTGGATCTTTGGATTAACCCTTCTCTGATGTTGGACCGCTGGTTCGTAGTCCTCTTCCATTAGAATTTTATGAGAACAAAATTCCGGGTTAATACCCTTTATGTCGGAGAGTTTCCAAGCGATGGCTCGCTTTCGGGACTTTAGAACCTTTATGAGAGCGGTCTTTTCATCGACACTCAAATCTTTGGCAATTATGACCGGCAACTTGTTGTTGTCTTCCAAAAATGCATATTCGAGATGAGGCGGTAAGTCCTTAAGTTCGACCTCGGGAGGTTCATCAATTGAAGATTTGTTGTTCGTAGGTTCAATTACTTTAAGCTCTTTTCGAAATTCGGGCAAATAATTTCCTTGGTTCGGAGGTGGTGAAGGATCACTATTAAGGAGTGCTTCGAGAATAAGAATGTCCCCCTCTGGGTCATAATAGGATTCATCAACTTTCGGTGAAGTTGGATCGTCGGCTAGAGCAAGAAAAGCATCAGCTTCTTCGAGAAGGAGAAAATTACTATCCCCGAAAAGTGTGAGAGTCGGAGAAGAATTTGAAACTATCGGGTCATATCCGGGAGTGAGATTGCCACTCGCGATCACGTCGGAAAATCCTAGAACTTCTTGCGAGTACTCTTCACATGTAGCATCAATAAGATCGACTCGGTTTAATGACTCGAGGTTATTATATGAAATAGAAGGAGTATCACCACACTTAAGAGTCAAAGATTGGTCATCATGTCTAAGGGTTATTTCCCCTTCGTAAACATCTATCAGAGCATGAGCCGTACTAAGAAAAGGTCTCCCGAGTATCAATGGTACTCAAGGATCGGCTATAAAATCTAATACTACAAAGTCAGCCGGAAAGTAGAATCTTCTAACATTTATAAACACATTTTCGGCTACACCGGTTGGTTTTGAAATTGTACGGTTGGCTAATTCTAACACCATTTTAGTATCATTAAGGCCCGGGAGTCTAAGCTTCTTCCATATGGAAAGAGGCATGAGATTGATGCTAGCACCTAAATCGGCTAGGGCTAAGCAATCATCAAACTCTGAAAAGTCACATGGAATGAGAAATCGACCGGGGTCACCAAGCTTTTCCGGAAGCTTTTTGAGGACAACCGCACTATAATTTTTATTCAAAGGTGTCTTAGTTAACTCAATTAACTTGTCTTTGTTATTAAGCAATTTCTTGAACATTAGAGCAAATTTAGGCATATGAATGAGAGCGTCCACGAAACTTAGCTCAAAATGAAGGTCACGGAAAATTTCCATAAACTTTGAAGCTAAAATATCATCCTTTTCGCGGAGCTTCTATTTTGCAAGTCTTGACAGGTAAGGCAAATTAGTCTTGGTCTTTTTAGCAACAAAAGGCTCAACAATTGGTTATTTGTCTTTGTTTTGTTCTTGGACCAAAGGAGGTTGGATTTCTTCGGTGCTTGGAAGCACCGTATCCTTTGTCACCTTGGGTTCCTTTTCCACCACCAGCGGTGGAATCGGAGGTCCATCATATGAAACACCACTTCGGGTGGTAATGGCCTTGGCTTCTGATATGTGTGAAAACACATATCCATTTTATATCAAAATAGACCCTAAAAAGACCAAAACTGTGCATAAAAGGCTTGTATATTGTTTGTTTTGTCTTTCTTATTGTGTAGGTACAGATAAAGCAAAAATCACAAGAAAACGGTCAAAAACGGGCAAACACGGACACGAGAACGGAAGAGCACACAAAGAGCTGGGAGAAAGCTATCAAAAAATCAAGAATGGTCAACTCAAGTCAACCTAAGTCAAATCACTAAATGACAAAAATCCTAAAATTACCAAACCAGTTCCTCATAATTCACCAAAATTCATAAAAGACTTTAAAGCCTAACGGTGTTAACTTCTATTAATAGAAGTTAACACCCGTTAACTTTTTCATATAACAAAACCAACCAAAGCCCGGGTGTAACACCCCCAAATTGGGTCGCAGCGGAATAAGGGTCCGGGGCGTGTTACTTCTCAGATCAATAACACAAGATATATATAGAACGACCAAAAAGTCGTTTTAAAACTGATACATTGGATTTAACAAATATTTGATACAAATAGCCCGAAGCTTTAACTTGTTCCTTATTATTATTACAAAGATACTGGTTCACAACACATGAGTTTCCCAAAACATAATACAACCATATCTTTAGCATGACATCCCAAAACAAAATCACCAATGTATCCTTGGCACCTTATGCTTACTGATCTCCTAAAAAACATTGCTTTAAAACGTCAACAATAATGTTGGTGAATTCATAGGTTTGATAAATCATAATATGCAGGACCGCAAGACTTTCCCCATGATAATGCAACACATGCAGACATCACAAAACCCGATTACATTTTCCTAAGCTCATGACACTGAAGCTCGACAATCTTTCTTGCAATAATATATATTGCAATTTCTGCCCGATTAGATGTTCAACCCGAAACATCCCCAAATTCGACATGCTATACGTTCGTTCCCGGTGATAGCTAGTCACCCGAACGGGGAGGTCGTTTCCCAAATAGATCTATTCATAACATTCGCGCTCACATAATGTAATTAACAACTACATCTATGCAATTGACAGTTCATGATAATGGGCTCAACTTGGGTTATCGCTACTTAGGCAAACATGTAATCAATATAAAATATCCACTTGCGTCCAATTTATAAAACAAAGCATGTTTCCACCCCATAGTTATAAATCATTGAAATCGTAAAAATGTGGGGCTATGAACTCACCTTGAGTTCTGATAATCCAAATATCACAGATAATGCGTCACGCAAATCGTCAGATGCAACCTATTTAAATTAAGGTCGTATAAGCACTAATCGCTTTGATTAACTAACATCATATGCATGTATTATGTAGCTACATCACCATCTATTAGTAGTTATGAAAACATATTTATAATTGTAAAACATTTATAAATATCATTCTAGTAAATATGGCATAACTTTCGCGTTTCAAGTCCGTTTCTCGCGTTTCTTACATCCACGCTTTTGTAATAAGACGACGTATCAAAATATGACATTTTTGAAATTTCATGTCCTCTGATGAACAGTGATTTTACTGTTCATACCAGTTATAAATTCATTTTTATAACTTAATTTAACGTAACACTCGTAAACGTCGTATTTTATTCGTTATAGCTCCGTTTTTAGCGATTCTTTCGAGCACGTTCTCGTTAATGAAAATTCTATCAATTTATAAGGTTTACAAAAATAAAGTTTCTGTCATGAATAGTGTTTTTACTGTTCATAGTTTATAAAATTATTTTTATAAACTTTTAATTACCGAAAACCCGCGAAATTCATAACTAATTCGATATAAATTGAAAAATTACGATTCTTATCATTTTGGAATCCTAAAAATATGTTCTATTAGTTAAAATTATCCAACTTGCTGTTTGATTTAGGTTTTTATAAAAGTTATTTTATAAAATCCGTTTAATTAACGTATAACTCGTAATTAGCGTAACTTTTTCGTTATTTATCCGTTTGACAAGTTTCTTACCTTTTCGGAATCGTCATGAGTCGTAGAATATTTATAAAACATAATACCCACTGTTTGGAATTCGACTCCAAACAGCCCTTTAATATCTATGTATTAACTTATTTATTAAACTTGTTTTATATACTTTTTAACTAAGTTAATTCCACATGTTTTTCCAACACTCTTAATATACTATATCTTATATATCATATAGTCCATAAGTCCAAAATTTGTCCATTTGTCCAAGTCATTAAGTCCTTAACAACATTTTTAAACCATAATCTCCATAAGTAACTTTTTACTACAAGTTCATCCATAACCATTTTTACATCATAACCATAAGTGTACAAGTCTTTTACTTCCATTATGACTTTATTTTAGTGTCCATATAACATGATTAAAAGCTCATAAACAAGGTTAACATGTTATTTATCATACTTTTACTTGAAACATATCAAGTGATCTTTTAAAACCCTAATTAGCATTAACACTTTTTTAAGCTTAATCAAGATTGTAAAGTACTTATGTATCCATTTATAACTTCATATTAACATCCATACAACATGTGTATAAGCTCATAAAACTATATTTACAAGAAAAATCCATGTTTACAAGTTAAACATATCCTAATGGTGATTTCACTACATAAACATCACATATACATATAATCATATAGATGAAAAGTTAAGGGCTTAAGATAACCTTAATGAGATGATGTAGGATGATGACAAATAAGTGCTAAACCCTTGTTTAGACTTTAAACCCAAGATTATAACCAAGAAAACCCTAGTTTTCTTTTAAAAACCCTAGCTTTCTTCCTTTTCTTCAACACTTGAAATGATTAATCAAGGCTTCAAAATACTTTGAGGTATCTTAGATATGTTATATGAGAGTGTGTAAATGTAGTAGGATAAAATGTTATGGGTGTTTCTTGGTTTTTATTGTTGGACGTGGGCAACAATAGGGTGGGGAGGGAGTTTTGTTGATTTTTGATAAGTGTTGCAATGTATGTGATATCTCATGAGAAAAGTGGAAGTATTATATAAGGAATGAGCTAGTAAAGAAATGAAAACAAAGACCAAAGATTATGGTCAAAAGGGGGGGGGGGCAAGATCCCTAAAATGGGGTGACTAGTGGTCAAGATTACTATTCTAGACATAAGTCTTTACTAACTTCCTATGTACATCTACTAGCTCATTAAGGTTTATGTTTCTTTGTCATAAAAAAGTAGAGAACATCCCATTGAATTAAGGAATGTGTTGGCTTGAAATATCTAGCTAGTTTATTTACTTGCATAAAATGGAAGTAAACTTTTATATAATGGAAGTATATCATGTAAAGTGTAGTCTTTATTTAAATGTATACTTGCAAGTATTTGTGCATTGCTTTATTTTCTAATGTACAAGTGAAAGTAATATTATCATGGGTATTTTTAATAAAACTTTGAGTATTGGGTACAATCGTGGGTATTTGTTGAAGCGTAGAAATATTTTTGTGGTTCCGGGTATGCCTAAACGTACTTTATCGCGAAACGTACATAATTTACGTAACCGATAAAAATAAAATAAACAACGGCCATAATTATTCTCAAAATAATTATTTAATACTTGATTGATGCAAACGTTTAATTGTTTGATGCCCGTTTATATTGAATGCTAATTTTTAGCTTACGCGATTTAGCTTAACATTTATGATTTAAAGCAAACATGTACAATACAAAAGGTACATTGTGGATTTATCGACGTCGTCAATGACTTGAAAACACAGGGTGTTATAGACTTCCCCCGTTAAACGAGCCTTGTCCTCAAGGCTCACGATGCAGCACTTGACGACGGTGCGGTCTTGGTGAAGAGGTGTGGATATTTCTTCTTGAATTGGTCTTCACGTTCCCACGTGAACTCAGGACCTCTCTTGGAGTTCCATCGAACCTTGACTAATGGGATCCGGCTTCGCTTCAACCGTTTAACTTCACGGCCCACTATTTCTAATGGTTCCTCAACAAAATGAAGCTTGTCATCAAGATGAAGTCCATCCAACGGAACGGCTAATGGTTCGTCGGCATGACACTTTTTCAGATTAGATACATGAAACGTATTATGAACTCTGCTCAACTCTTCTGGAAGTTCAAGCTTGTAAGCAACTTCTCCAACCCTTTCTATCACCTTAAAAGGTCCAACATACCTAGGGTTCAACTTCCCCCGTTTGCCAAAATGCACGACACCTTTCCAAGGCGATACTTTAAGCATAACTTTATCCCCGACTTGGAATTCCATTGGTTTACGCTTCAAGTCAGCGTAACTCTTCTGTCGATCACGAGCAGTTTGCATTCTTTGCTTGATCTGGATGATTTTCTCAGTGGTCTCTTGAATTAGTTCTGGACCGAGTATTTGAGCTTCTCCAACTTCAGTCCAACAAACAGGTGAACGACACTTTCGACCATAAAGTGCTTCGAATGGTGCGGCCTTGATGCTAGCGTGATAGCTATTGTTATATGAGAACTCGACCAATGGCAAATGGTTAACCCAACCCTTTCCAAAGTCGATTGCACAAGTACACAGCATCTCGCTTTGCCCATCTGTTTGTGGATGGTACGCAGTACTCATATCCAAATTAGTACCCAAAGCATTCTGAAGTGACCTCCAGAAATTTGATGCGAATCTTGGGTCACGATCACAAATGATTGAGACAGGTATCCCATGCCTCGTGACCACCTCCTTTAGGTACAATCTTGCAAGTTTATCCAAAGGATCGGTCTCCCTCATTGGTGTGAAGATCGCAGACTTAGTGAGTCGGTCAACGATTACCCAAATTGTGTCATAGCCTTGAGACATCTTAGGAAGCTTCGTGACAAAATCCATAGTGATATTGTCCCACTTCCATTCGGGTATTTTGGGTTGTACCAACAATCCTGATGGCCTTTGATGTTCGGCCTTGACCTTAGCACAGGTCAAACACTTGCTAACATAAGTGGCTATGTCGGCTTTCATGTTGGGCCACCAATATAGCTTCTTCATGTCATCTTGGTACATTTTGTCAGAACC
>BQNB010057881.1:0-35751 GCA_026074375.1 Tanacetum coccineum
AAAATGTAAAAACGCTTACGATAAAATTAAACGTTTACAAATTATTAATCGTAAAATTTCATTTCTAAGATTAGTAATCACTTAAAGTATGAACAAACAAATCATTAAACATAATTAGTGATCAAGAAAATATTTTTCTCTTATCCATTATGTTTTTACAAAAGAATTTCACAAAATTAATTATACAAAATATTTTCTAATTAAAAGAAAAGTTTTATTAAAAACTTAAAATTTGAAATTCAAATTTCCCCCCAAAATGGAAGGTTCCATACCAGATACAACTTTCCCCATGAAAAGACAAAAAAGGCAGTGTAGTCTACTGGGCGGCCCCCTTATAGGCTTGGCGGCCCCCAGATATATCTGGGACCGCCGGGACCGCCTCTAGTGACCGTTGGATTTTCCTGCCTATAAATACTGCTCCATTCTTTGCAGAAAATCAGACCTCTTTGCATAAAAATTTTAAATAACTTTCTCTCTCTAAAATCTTCTTTCTCTCTCTAAATCTCTTGATCGCTAACATTCTTAGATCTTGTTTCAAATGATCTAATCTCTTCTTCTCATCTCTTCTTTCTCATTCAAGTGCAAGAGAAGAACATTCGTATTCGTCAAGAAATGAATTATTATTTAGAGATCTCTCCTCTTTTCTTCTAAGTGTCAAATCTCTATTGTAATTATCTTGTGTATTTGTGTGATTCGGATATTATGTAAATCCGATAGTGTAGATCTAGTTATTGTGTAGTGATTGTGAAGTGGTAGATTGGTTCTAGCTAAGATTAAGACTCGACATTTAGCTTAGTGTCGGAAAACAACGTAAGTGAAGTGTAAACGGTTTTCTTCGCTTGAAGAGAGCTTGTTGACATAGTGAAATCTCGAGTGGGAAACTCGGGGAGTGGAGTAGGGTGAAGAAGATCTTTTGTAGCTAAACCACTAAAATCTGGTGTCATGGTTTGATTGTTCCTTCTCTCATCTCTTTATATTGTTTTGATTGTTATTTTCTATTAGTTTAGATATTTACTTGATTGATTCATATTGTTGGTTGGTTAAACATACTACTCGAATCTAAGTATTTTGAAAGCAAAGTTTTAAAACAAAAACGAACCTGTAAACTATTCAACCCCCCCCCCCCCTCTTCTAGTTTCCACAATTGGTATCAGGAGCCAAGGTCACTCAAGATTTTTAAAATATACTGTATTTTAAAGCTTGGATCGATCTATGGATTCCGACAAATATCTAGAAGGGAAATCTATGCAAAGACCACCACTCTTTGAAAGTGAATAGTATTTATTTATTGTGAAAAAATAGATTCACGACATAAGTTAAATCAAAGATCTAGATTCTCTGGCATTTGCTTAACCACGTGATTTTCAACCTATTGAACAAAATCCAGAAACCAAATTAGATGAGGTTATCCCTTTCGAAAATAAAGTGATGATCTTAAAAAGAAACTTGCGAAAATAACGAAGCTAAAATGGTTATTTATAATGCTTTGCCTAGAAAAGAATATGAAAGAATTTTCATGTGTAATACGAACAAAAAGAAATTGGAAACATTGTTATAATCACCCACAAGAGTAAATAGTCCAAGTCAAAGATAATAAGATTGACCTTTTGGTTCAATAATATGAACAATTCGTCATTTTCAAAGACGAATCTATAGATAGTGCTTTTGTTAGATTTAATACTATTATTACTAGTTTAAAAGCTCTTGATTAAGGTTATTCTAGAAAGAACTATGTTAGGAAATTTCTTAGAGCTCCACATCCTAAATGGAGAGCAATGATCACGAAAATTAAAGAGTCGAAAGACTTAACATCACTATCTCTTGAACTTATCGGGAACCTCAAAGTTGACGAAATGATCATCAAGAAAGATTCCGAAATAGTCAAAGAAAAAGTTAAATGGAAATCTCTTGCTTTAAAGGATATGAAAGAATATAGTGATGAAGAGTGTTCGACTTCCGGAAGTGAAGACGAAGAATACGCCATGGCGGTAAGATACTTCAAGAAGTCTTAAGAGAAGTGGTAGATTCAGTGAATAAAACCTCGAACTACAAAAAGACATTCAAAGAATCCGTATGACAAGAACGGTAAAACTGATAGAAAATGCTTTAGATGCGGCAACCCGAATCATCTTATTGGAGAATGTCCAAAACCACCGAAAGACACACAACCAAAGAGCTATTTTTTGGAGGTTCTTGGAGTGATAGCGGTAAAGAAGATGATGAGAAAGTATAACGAAATTTGTCTAGTGCCTCAAGCCATCGAGTGAGGTATGTTTCTAATCCTCTTACTTTAGTGATGAAAACTCGTCAATAGATGATTTAATATTAGAAAATGAAATAGATAACTGTGCAAAATGATTTAAAGAAATCACTAAAAAATAAAGTACTAAAAAGCCCACTAAGATAGATTACAAAGAAATTATCATTCTAAAGAGAAAAAGTGTCCTACACTCAAGAAAACAAAGAAACTGATCTCGAATTTGTAAAATGTCAATGCTTAAAATGAAAATGAAAAGCTTAAAAGAGGGACCTCGTAAACTAACCAAGGTTAAAAAGAAGCACACAATTGTTTAAAATGAAATGTAAATAATCAAAAACCCTCCCGGTGAAAATAAGTAATTTTAGGGTTTAATTCAATTAGAAGAGCATCATCATAGAACTAAGAAATAAATTTGTGAAAGCTCAGAAAAAGGCATCCTCTGATGGAGGTCCCATAAATATGGGCGGCCCTCTTAATGTGCAAGTGGCCCCCAAAGTAAATATGGAACCGCCACCAGGAGCCACACCTGGATCTGAGAAAAGTGTGTCTTTTCAAAAATCTATTTTAGGTCCTAGACCAAAATACATAATAGTAAACAATGTAAGAGTTCCCGTTGCTAGTGATAATGAAGTTAAGCAATTCTATAAACCATTGTCAAAACCCGGAGTTGGATTTTCAAAACCAAATTTTAGATCAAAAACTCCACCACCTAGAAGAGTCATAAATAATTATCATCGTCCTAAAACACCGCAACCAAAAAGAAACATTGGTCGACAAAATTAACCTCGTGGTTTTCCTGTAATTTGGAACAACTTCCTACGACAAAGTTACATGCCATGGGAAATGTGTCTTCCATTTCCACATCCCAACCAATTGCATCAAATGCAAAATGAGATATTGGGGACCAAATGTTTGAGGTGTTGCCTTATATAAATAGATATGCTTTGGAGTCGACTTGGAACCCGATGAGTGGATAAAGGATAGCGGATGCTCCAAACACATGATGGGTAACCGAAAGCTCTTCTCAAGCTACAAGGCATAAAGCGGAGGTAAAGTTATTTTTGGTAGCAAGCTTCGCGGTAACATCATTGGCAAAGGTACGATTTCAAATGACTCTCTCAAAATATATAATGTAGAGCATGTAGATAACTTAAGATTTAACTTGTTAAGTATAGGACAAATATGTGATAATAATTGTTATAGTACTTTTCTCTGAACATGATAGTATAAATTACTAGGAAGGTAAGGTCCGTAGTAAGAGGTATTTAGAAGAAGGCTTATATGTGAAGAAATTAGGAAATAACCTAAAGTTTAGCTTTTCCCTTTAAGGTAAATGGAAAAGCCATTAACATAACCTGGTCCCTAGCAACTTCTAAGGAATGGAAAAAATCGATAATTTCTGTGATATTAGATATGTGTTCATGAGGGTCTTCGTCATTTTTTCCGTAGAACAAGTTTTCTTTTAGTTCTTCGATGCATTGTCCCCAGAATTCATATTTTATATTTTCTTCGAATAATGGTTTAATAATTCCCGATCCACTGTCGCTCCTGATTTTTGTCAGATATTCATTGACAGTAGACCCAAAATCATTGGTTTTACTCATATAAAATTATAACTAATTTTAGCTCCCCGACAGCGGCGCCAAAAACTTGATGCGTAAATTGTTTTAAATAATATTTTACCAAGTTTTAAATTTATAAAACTCATTTACCGATACACGCACTAACAGACAAAGAACTCGGTCATATATAGTGCAGTGGATTGGTAAATCCGAGGTCGTCCCAAGAGCTAAGGTTTACTAGTTCTAATTTGATTATTGTCACGTTTGAAAATGGTTTTGAGTTGATTTTAAATAACTATAGAAAAGTAAATGCAATAAAGTATAAAGATAGAAGAATTCAGGAAGAAATGCATGCTAACCTAACCATTTCATTACTAGTGTTATGATTACATTTTCCTATGCCACGTTCAATTATAAGTTCCATTAGTGGTTCTAATATCGACATACCCGAATTTACATTTTAGGTTTGTCCTATACTTACTCTGTGATCCACATTCCCCTACGATCACACGAGCAGGGCATCTAAGCTTGCAGTGGTTAAATCCCAACTACCCTTAAGACCAATCTATAATCTTAACCGATTATTAACCCCCTTTGAAAGAGTTCCCATGCCTTTTAAGTATTTAATATGACAAAGGTGGTAATTTGTGTAACTCCTACACTAGGGATAGCTGTCAAGCTACCCTAGTACCCTACTAATCCTAGGTTCAACGTGGTAAGTATAATATCAGGATTAACAAGATCTAAGCCACCTCTATTTATTTTTTTTAAAAAACAAAACATGAGGTTCATATGAAAGGCTATACGGATATCTGTACAGAACCATAATTAAAACAGGAAATCATAATCCATCATGTAATACATGGTTAGGCCAAACACTAGGAGTGCTTAGCCGCTCTTGGTAACAACAATGCAAGAATTAATGAATAAAGACATGGATTGAATCATCATAATTCTTACAGAGAATGAAATGAATGATTAAATACAATAAGTATGCTAGTGGCTTCTCCCTTGGACCTTCAGATGAAATGCTTCAAACCTTAGGGGTTTGGTTCACCCCTTTAGAACTGTGTGTGAGTGGTTTGAGTGGTGAGTGATGTTGAATGAGCTGACGATGGGCTCAATTTATATAGGCTTCGAAAGGTTTATGGCGTTAACCTCCTTATGGGATGTTTACGCCGTAATCTTGCTACGTAATCTCCCATTCTTTTAGGATAAAGGGTGTTACGGCGTAAACCCGTCGCATATGATACGCTGTAATGCTGATGTCAGACACATCATCTCTAGTATATATTTGAAAGTTGTTTTTTTTTTTTTTTTTTTTTTTTTTTTTTTTTTTTTACGGCGTAATCTGGAGACACTTTTCGACGTAAAGGGTGTATTTGTGTGACTTCATTTCTTCGTTGGAGTATGTTACGGCGTAATCCTTCGGGGACGTTACGTCATAAAGTGCCTTGGGCTCTTCACTTTGGTGCATTTCTTGTCCAAATCCCTTGTGTTTTGCTAAAATGCTCACTTGGTCCCTGAAAACTAATAATAAATAATTAAGTGACGTTTTCATACATTAATAACATATTTGTAAGCATTTATAAAGGGAATTTAATATTAAAATGTATTAACTATTTGATGTTATCAAATATCTCCCCACTTGACTTTTACTTTCCCTTAAGTAGAACCGTTTAGAATAATTCATTTAAAGATTACCCCAATTTGACTTGAAGAAATGAATTTATAAGCTACTTATGCTAGAAAGTGACGATTCTTTTGAGGACATCGATTACATTGAGGCATCACCGCTCGATTCTGAGCTCGTCAGCTTAGAAGAGGTGAAGGTTACGATATACTTCGTGAGGAAATTATTGGAATATCTATTTCTTATTGCTAAGATTGAATCTTTGAATGACAACCCTACTCCTGATTGCGTGCTTAAGTCTCCTTCCACATTTCCTATCCCCGTTAAGGATAGTGACTCTTTCTTTAAGAAGTCTGATACTTCTCTCTCTTATTCGGATAATTCTTTACCCGAATTCGAGACTTTTAGCGATCATACGGAAAAGACGAGTAGTGCAGTACCATAACTAATCGCTGGTAATTCCTTCCCGAGTATGATTCGTTTCTCTTTGAGACTGAGCCCGATCAGGGCGAGTTGACTAGCGTTGTTATGGGAGAACCTCGTGTTTATGTGCCTAATGTGTTACCCACCAATACCACCCTTATGCTGAATTCGGACTCCATTCCTTCTGATGATTCTCTCGGATCCGACCTTGTAGTTTCTTTTCCTTCGAAATAGAAAACAAGATTTTTGTTTGGGGATATTCTTTGAAGTCCAATCCAAGAGATTTCTATATCCGAATGAATTTTCTATCTCATTCATCCGTGATCCTCTTTCTCCAGTGTTTGACACTTTGTTTAAAAATTGATTCACAACCTTTTACTACATATAAATATAATATATAAAAAATATATAATATAAAATTATTAGATAAGGATAAAATCAATAATAGTAAGAGAAGTATTCCAAGAGGGCTTTTAAAGGAAAATTACTTTTACCCAAAGCAAAATCCAAAAAACCTTCCCGGGTCGTTTCCCGACGAGGCGTGAATGGAAAATCGAGGAAACGTTTGTGGAAGAATGCTTGAATATCAAAGATTTGATTTGGTTTTCTATTTCTATAAATAAAATGCAAAAACAAGTAAAGGCACGTTAAAAACGAAAGCAATTAAAGATTTAACCCTAAAAACGATACGGGATCAAAAATCGTTCTTTTAATAAAACCTTAAAATCTACAAATTTAACACACCCCCCCCCCCCCCCCCCCCCCCCCCACCCCCCCACACACCCCCCCCCCCCCCCCCCCCCCCCCCCCCCCCAAAACCCAAAAATGCAAATTTAATTTTTAACAGTCCTAAATGATTAATAAATTTTTTAGAAAAAAGAATTATATTTTTTTACTTTTATTTAATTTACTATGAATTAAAAACAGTTTAATCCTAAAAATGATAGAAATATAGTAAACTAATAGGGAAAATTCTGAAAAAAATATAAAAAGTACTTTGAGTAATGCTGAATCTAGGAAAAATAAAATGAGCTAAACAGCTTGTTTAAATAAGCAGAATATAAGCAAAAAGGGGCTGAAAGCGTAAAGGCAAAAAAGGGTTAAATAATTAATCTTGCAATAGATAAGCGGAAAAGACCCAAGGGCATGTTGTAGTGGAGGTGTGTGTGTAAAGCTTGGTCGAGGTTGTGGAGGTCTTGGTGACAAGGAACAAAAACACCTTTTTCGGGATGTCTTGGTTGATTAAAATAAAACTAGATGGATCATTGTGTGTTTTAGTGAGGAGAACAGTAGATGAGAGGGGATGAACTCAAAAGTGGAATATTAGATTAAGAAAAAAGGAAAAATGAACATCCACCCCCTCTGGAGGCCATGAGGGATTATTTATACTTAAAGGAAAAAACTAACTTATCTCTCAGTTTAAATATTAAAAGACCCCTGCGTGGTCGCAGTGTCCAAGGCTTGTCCAATTCACGTGTAAGACGCCAGGCTTCACTAAAAAAGTTAGGCTAACATCTCCTCCAAGTTGATGGTCTTTTTTGTTCTGCGTCACCGTGAATTTGGTTACAATGTTCTACAGCAAAATTAAAGAAAATGATGTGTATGAAGTCAGTATTCTTGAGAATATCTTTGACGATCTTCTTGAATATCCAGCTTATTTCTTCAGCTTGTAGACCGAACGAAATGTGAGGATGACATAGAAGTGTTCCTCTACCGAACGGTTTTGATTGGATTTTTTTTTCACATACCTTCCTGACATGACTTCAAAAAAACTTTCTTCATACGCTTGCTGGTCATCACGACAGTTTTCTGAATTAGCTGCATGTCTTAAGAAAGCTTCATTTTCTTGCACTTCTGTTCATGTCGAAGTCTTCTGAATCTGATTCTCATTTGTCATCCTTGAAATTCTCTTTACCGTATTAACTTCTGGCTTTGATATTGAATTATGCTCCGAACTTCTTCAGCTCCCTCCAAACAGACACCCCTAGACTGATAAGAATTAATACACCGTCTTAAGGGAGGGATGATATCATCAACATCGACTCACTTAGGAAAGCATCCAGTCTTGATTGAATTCAGCCCCAAAGTAAATTTTGTCCCTTTACGAGTCGAAACCGTAACACCAAAGTAACAAGTTGAAGCACTAATCATCTTTGCGGACTAACCTCCGGCATATTCTATAAAGCCCGATCAAGTTGGAACTGTTGTGCGTCTTGATGTGTACATTTCTCTACAGGAAAGTGCTGATATGAATTGCTACACCAAAGGACAATTTAATGTCCCGAGTGTACGCAATTTCTCCCTTGTGTAGTCGGAAAATGTTAACATCAAAACGTGGTTAACATAAAAAATCAACTAAGTAACCGGGTGTAACATTTCTCCCTCCAGGATGATGACTAACAGATGAAATCATCTCCTACACATGTGTAATCTTATGCCAACTGGAAACACTTACCAAGCTTAATAGCCTGTGATTGGCTTAACAATGCTTGTGAGAAGATGTCGGTATCTCTCTTTACAATTCTTCTTGATCAAATCAACTAAATCCCCTTATCTATTCTGTAGCTAATTGAATGACCATGATGGAGACAACCCGAAGAGAGAACCCGAGAATGTTTTTTACCCCCCAAAATTTTTCACAGCAAAATCCCCGACTTGTGACGGAATCTTGTACTATCCGTTGTGCGTGATGAATAACGATGCTGAGGCAAATCTCTAAGTACCATATACCCAATATCAAAAGTATATAAAAATACAACACCTCTTGAAAAACTCCTCAAAACGTTGAGACACTGAGTACTACAATGTAACTCCTTAAAGTGATAGCTATAACCCGTGAGTACTACAATGTAACTCCTTACATCGAGTATAACTAGATACATCAAGTCTTCATCATAAACCGTATATGCCCGAACAAGTCATCTTCATTGACGAAAAACAAAGACGAAATAAGTACACTCCTCGTGAAATACTACTTCAATCCCAAATAAATAACATCGGACAATAACTCCGTAGTCATTAAAGTTCAATACTAGCCATTATGAATGAAGGTGAATTTTGATAAGGATCGTTTTAGTGTAATGTATTGTGTTTGTTGTGTTGTTGTTCGTGAATTTTGTTGATGGTTGTTAACGGATACACGGCTAAAAAATATACCATAAGTACGGCCGTCCAAGTGATAAAACCCGGTCACTTTTACATTACCCGTCATGAAGTGTTTTAAAACCCGGTGAATCCGATAACACGAGCCATATAACATTAGTCCAAAAGATAGCGCAGCCCACTTGTATTTTACTATGGTGTGGCCCAATGTTAATATCACCGGCCCGTGATAGATAAAACATCACCACAGTCCAAGCCCAATATACATACTCTAATAATCAGTATATAAAAGTCCCACAAACACATATCAACCTAATATTTCTCAAAAATCATCCGCCCCCATTGCTTACATCCAACAACCAGACACTTTCCCATCTTCAAAGATAACACGACAAAGACCTTTAAACATCGAATCTCAACTCAAAGCTTTTATGATCACAAGAAAGCAGAATATATCTTCTAACCTTTAACAAGTTGGCTTAATACTGATTATCAAATTAGTTTCTGCTTGTTGTCGATTCATCTAACCTATGAAGGACCCAAGAGGATTTACGCTTCAAGATCATTCAATTGGTCTCGGGTAGGTTTGTTTTATTGTTTTGTGAATCAATCGAAATAAAGAAATGATTATAACAAAGTTGTTATAAATCATTATTTACATTCGAAAATTGAAAAGGTTGAGTAACCTACAAAGATCGATGATGATTATGTGTTTAGTCAAAAAAGGAGTTGGTGACACATAAACACAAACTCAGAGATCAAAGGTTTCATTGTATGTTTCTGTTTCGAGTCTTGATGGAGAAGTGACGATGGGTTTATATAGGATAGCTTGTGGATATGTTTGCTTGGGCTGTCGTTGTTGATGTTGTAGTTATGGTGATGTTGTAGTTATGTTGAGTTTGACCCGGTCAACTCGGTAAATACCGAGTTGACACGGTTTGTTTTAGTTCGAGTCACAAATGACATCACTCGTTCGATTCACCCATGTTTAAACTCGTTCGGTCCATAAAAGATTTTCACTCGTTCGGTCTAGCAAAAAACCACTTGTTCGATTGCTTAAAGATTGAGCTCGTTCGGTTCAACTAGTTCGATCCTCTCGTTCGGATCAACTAGTTCGATCGATGGCTAGTTCGATCGATGGCTAGTTCGATCGATGGCTAGATTGAACCTTGGCTTGTTCGATCGATAGCTAGTTCGATCGTTGCTAGTTCGATCCTATGCTGGTTTGATACTCTTGCTAGTTCGAACCTTGGCTTGTTCGATCAATAGCTAGTTCGATCGTTGCTAGTTCGAACTTTTGCTAGTTCGAACCTTGGCTTGTTCGATCGTTTGTTGGTGCACTCGTTCGGTTGTATGACAACATCACTCGTCTCCTTGTTCTTGTACACACTTTGGACCACAAACCAAGCTTAAAATTAAGCTGTTTATAAGCTTGTAAAAAGCTATGAGACAAAAATTGAACAGGAGATAAAGATGTGGGGAATAAATGGACCAAAAAAAAACAAAAACACTGTTTAACAGTTTTATGACAATAGAGACAAAATTAATTTCGAGCACAGTTGAACACAAAAAAAAAACGACAGCAAAACTCTAAACTCCAAAATATGCTTTAAAATCACGACACAACAAAACAATACATAACACCCCCGGTTAGATCTGATTACCCAATTGACAGGAACCAAAACACTTTTCGGGAAGGTCTTGGTATTATCAATATAAACTAGAGGATCATTGGTGGTAGTTTTAGTGAGAGAAAGTAGAGAGAGGGGATGAACACAAAAGATGGAATATTAGATTAAGGAAAAAAGAAAAATGAACATCACCCCTCATTGGAGAGCCATGAGGGGTATTTATACTAAAGAAAAAAAACTAACTCATTCTAGTTAAACATAAAAGAACCTGCGTGGTACGCAGTGTCAAAGCTGTCAATTCACGTGTAAGACGCCAGCTTCACTAAAAGTGAGGCTAACACTTTGGGTTCGAGCCTTGCTCACCCTTGACTTCCTAATTTCCCAAGCTTTTTATTTTGCAAAATTTTTGAAACAGCTTTATAGATAAGCTAAAAATAGGCCTTTTTAAAACTGAAAACTTTTTATGAAAAGCACTCAATAAGCAGGTAAATAAGCAAAATGGAAAACATATTACACTAACAACTTAACACTTAACTTCAAAACTTAAACTTAACTAAATAAGCTTAAATAAGCAAACTAAAACCAGATAAGCTTCTAAATAGCTTAAACTAACCTTTGTGAAAGGGCTTTTTAAATAAGCCAGAAATAAGCAATTAAGGATGACAATTTTAAAATGACAATAAGCTAAGACTTGTTTGGACTTAAAAGACTCATTAGCATTTTTAAAACTAAATAAGCTGAGAACAAGCTAGACCTAAACCTAAAAAGCATAAAGGATACAAAATAAGCATACCAAATAAGCTTGAAAAAAGCTCTAAAGAAGCTCAGCAGTACTAACTTTGAGTAAGTACTGCTAGCTTTAGTTTAAGACTGCTAGCCTTTTCAAGAACTTACTTAGCACATGAAAATATAAAATAAGCTGAAACACAAGCCAAAACTCTAGAACCTAATAAGCAAATTTAAACACTTAATGTAAGCAAATCCTTTAAGCCATAAAGTCAGAAAAGCAAATAAGCTGATTTGCCAAAATTCAACTAAAAACAGCCTAGGGGGGTTTAAGCTAAATTTTAAGACCCATAAGCTATCCTTATGGGGCTAAAAGCTAAAAACAGATTAAGCTAGTACTCTAAACTATAAGAAAAAGCAAACTTTAAACATATTGAAAACAAATAAGCTAGAAAAAAGGCAATTGAAAAGGGATGTTTACACTATTTTTTTTTGGTTTTTTTAAAGGTTTTTGTAAAAGACAATTTGGCTTTTGCAGCCCTAAAAATAAGCTAGTATAATCTAATTTTAAAACTTAAAAACTAAAAACAGACTACTAACTACTTGTGCTATGAAAATTAGAACCTAAAACTTCCATTAACCTAACTAAAATTGAGATTGAAAAAATATTTTTTCAACTTAAAAACTAAAACAAGAGTTGACAGATTTTGAGTATAAAAACCACAAGACTTAATGCAGTCTAACAACTTTTTTCCTACTGCATTAAAACTCCAAAATGAACCATAAAACAAACCTTAAAACTTACTTTTAATTAAAAATCAATTTAAAGCAGTTTGAAAAGATTTTAGGACCACAGATTTAAACAACTTGTAAATAAAACCTTAAAACTTACTTTTAAACATTGAAACTTTTAAAAACAGGTTATTATGACTTAAAAAAGGCTTGTACAAGTTAGCTTAGTGACCCAAACAGTTTTTAAACACAATTTGACCCATTTTGCCTACTGACCCAAACACCCCTTTAAGTTTCTCATACCTATTTTAAGCTTGGTTTTCAAAGATTTAAGCAAGGTTCTTTAAAGACAGATGGTAAGCAATGAATAATAAGCAATCTTAAACAAAATCCAACCACAGATAAGCACTTAAAATAAGCAAAACAGATAAGCAGTACTAAGAGCTAAAACTAACAGTATTAACTAAAATCAAAAGCAAATAAGATTTAAACTTCAAGAAAGCATAAATAAGCAATAAACAACAATATTAAGCATAAATAAGCAATGATAAGCAGTTTAAATAAGCAAACAATGAATAAGCAATTTTAAGCTAAAAGATAAAAAGTAAGGACTTACAAAGCCCTTGCTCAAAACAGGGCAAATAAGCTCTTAAGAGCTTTGTCTACAAGCTCTAGCTTGTTTAAAACAAGCTAGTAATAACCTATAAGCTCTTCCCTTGTAAGCTTATCATCCAAGTTAGCTTTTTGAGGTATTTTTTTAGTGAAAAAGGCTTAAGCTATATAAACTATGGAAAAGTTTATATAGCTTAAGATAAACAGCTTAAATGACAGATAAAAGAGTTTAAGAGAGCTTATAAAACATTTTTAAAACATAAATGACTTTAACTTAAAAACAAGATTTTAGCATAAAAACTTAAATTTCATTAACTTAAATAAAAATAGTACAGGGCTTTAAAATAAAGTTACAATAAGCTAAAACTAACTAATATAAGCTGAAAATTAAAAACTCCAAAACTAGATGCCACTTAGGGCTTACAATGTCCCTATTTATATAGAAAAACTTCAAGGTCTTGGGTCTTGGACTTGTGTTTCTTTACTAAGACAATGGAGAGGTGTGTTTCCTATGTGAGAGAGCTCGAATATCAATCTCAGCCATCCATTTTGTGTGTTCTCCAAGTTTTATCATCCAAGCCCTTGATTTGGTCTTCAATCCCTTGACGAATGAGATGAATGAGGATTGCCAGCGTGTAATTGGCAGCTTCTGGGTATGGGGTTTGGTTGAGAGTGATGGGTTTGTCAAAGGGTGCAGGAGACGAGGTGAAAGAGACACATGAATAGTATCTTGGCAGGAAAAATTGTTTTGGTTTTTGTTATAACAGGGTAATGGGGTTAGCCCTGTTTTAGGCAAGTTGTTGCATCGTTAGTCCTTTTGGACTAACAATGTTAGTCCTTGAGGACTAACGATGTAAGGCTTGTAGGGTGTTATGGGTTAACGGGGTTAAGGGGTTAATGGGGTTATTGTTTGGGCTTTTTGTTTGGGCCGGGTAAGGTTTTGGATATAAAAAAGGTTATAAGTCTTAAAAACTTATAAGTTTATACAAAATAAGCTTAATGGGCTGACCCGACCCATTAAATGGGTACGGGTTGGTCCATTTAAGATTTCTTCGTATTCGGCTTCGTCTTTGACTTGTTGACTTTTGACTTTGACTTTGACTTTGTTGACTTTTTCACGCTCTTTCCATTCCGTGTCAGTTTTGTCCGTTTTGGCTTGATTTTTATCCTTTTTGTTGATATCTGTTACCTGCATAATAATGTGGAAAACTAGAAGGGGGGTTGAATAGTTTACCGCTTTTTAATTAAAGGTTTTAAATTTGTTTGTAAATGTTTTTAGTCTTTTAAGCACGTGTTATTAGGTTCAAAGGTATTTATGTTTATTTTTTTACTATTTGTGTAATTAAGCCACATACCAAAACCCCCCATTACTAAAATATTGTCATGTACTCAGCAATGCCATAAGTAAACACTTAAGAAAAACCAAAAATCTCTAATCCCCCCACCTTCGACTAAATTACTCGATAAGTAGGCTAAGTGTTCATCAAAGGTCTCGCGCTATCAGACTCATAAGTTTTGAAAAGCCCCGTTTTTACCATTTTTAAATATTTACACTTATTCCCACACATATTTTTGTATTTTTCCTTTTTCTCATTTTTTTGTACTTTTCATATTAAGCAACTAACTAGAACGTTTGGACTTTCGTTATTTTCATAACTTTAGGGGTCACGGAACAAGAAGCACTTTAATCCTAAAATGCCCAAAAAAGGATAAAATCATCATCCCCGACTTTTCACTTGTCACAAACCAAGCTTAAAAACGAAATTACCGTTAAATATAAGCTAAGATGCTAACACTACTCATATTTATAACTTTTGAACTTTTCACTCCCGACAATTATTATATATTAGGTGAATGTGCCATTTCGAATTTCAACCATGGATCAACCGTTTTGCAAAATTTCTATGCTTCACGTTCCACCCAAAAGTAATGAGTTTGAAGGCGAGATCATCCCATGTAGCGACTTTCATCTCGGCACATCCTAACCTTGCGGCTAAATGACCAGGCTTTTGACACCCCATAGAGACTAGTATCGGGACTCACAGACCTCCGGTTTCAACACCTTTGGATTTCGCGTATATACATAAAATCACAACTTAAAATGAAATAGTCTTAGTTCAAAAGCATATTTAAATTTAAGAAAAAGAGATTTTCCCTATATTTATTATATCACATTTATTACACTAAATATAATTACACATTCTTTAAACTAAGGAAATCCTCGACCTTTTAGAAGGCTGCAACATCAGTTGTGAGCCGACAAGATGCAGCAAACTTTTATCAGTCTCGGATAATTACTATGTGCCTTATTTAGAAGACTGCAACATCGGTTGTGAGCCGGCAAGATGCAGTAAACTTTTATTAGCCCACAGTTTTTTATTATCCTTGTTACCTCATTTTTTCATTTTTTCCATTTTTTTACTTTATATTACCATGATATAAAGAAAATTTCGTTTTAGAAAATTTAAGTATAAATTTGAACTAAAACTAATATTATTGATATCGATCATACTTCAAAAATTGTTAGTATAAGTTTAATCTTTCAAGCAGAGCCCGTTTATTTAGTCCAGAGTTAGAAGCTTATGGAGTAGAAAAGCACAAACTTACTTATTGAGCTCTTAAGATTTCCAACTAATCATTGTTTAGCATCTAACTCATAATTAACTTTATCATTTTTCGTTCTTCGCAAATTTAAAATCTTTAATAAAAAGATCCGCGAATGCTTAGTCTAAAAGTTAAAGAACAAGCTAGAGCTCAACACGCTCGATCGAGTCAACATTTATTCTTATTCTACCCAGCAGGAAAGTCAAAATTGTGACAAAACACTTATTTTATTTTTGAAAATTTTTAAATTTTTTCTTTTTTTAGTATTTTGGTGGTAAAAACGGGATTATGTGAAAAACAACGGCTCGCTATGCACAATAATCGATAGACCTCCCCCATACTAGACTGAACAATTGTCTCCTCAATGTTTTAAGAAGGGTCTCTACGTTAATTCTTAAGCTGTTTATTTAAGTATGCTTTAAAGTTAACGTTAGTCGATAAGATTTGGTTATTGGATTCAAAAATAACAGCAAGGGATGAGCTCGATAGTGAACAAGGACAAAAACCTTCAGCACGAGAGGCTTCAAAATCCGGGGCAATCCTGGACATACAACAAAATATAAAGCACGAGAAAATAAGAGGCGAGCCTCCTCACAACACACTTATTCATTACTACTATATAATTATATTAGGATAAGCATGGGTTGCCACCCACGAAGCGCTTGTTTAAGGTCACTTAGCTTGACCCGTCCCCGAATTGAGTTGTTCATGGGGGATAGAAATGGAGACACCAAACATCCAAAATACGGATGTCCTCTCCATAAAAGCAAGGAAAAATCTCCATCGGGCTTTCAAAATTTTTAATGACTTTGAAAGCTTTAGGACCCCGATGAGATAATTCCGGGAGAAGAGAAGTATGAACTCCTTTAGAAGTGAGAATCCCGGGGGATGAAAAACTGTTTCTAATTGCGGATGAAAACGAGAGTAGAGTTTCGGACCCGGGAACTTCTTTGTGGAAAGGAAGTTCATAAAGAGGAGGATTAAAATCCTCAAGAATTAAAGAAGCATTAGATATGGATATCTTCTTTTCATTCTTATCCGGTGTAACTCGAATAGTGACTTCGAAAAGGTTCTCATGAATGAGTATACCCGGATTAAATACTTTATCCTTGTTATTGGTTGAAGGCAAAGCATCAACCTCGGAAAAATCCTCATAGAGAACCGAGTCACACTTGGGGGAAAAAAGGAAATCACTTGATCTAGGGGGATCAAGTTCAATCAATCAATGGTTTAGGACTCTTTGATTTTATTTCCTTGGAGTCAATGGGATATCTATAACATCCATCGTTCGGACTAAAGTTCAAACAAGATCATCATCGACCATCATATAATGGTGGAGATGAATAATCAAGGTACGTCAGTCGGTGACATCTCGGGAATGGTATACAACAGATCGTTATTAGGATCTGCAAGGAGTACTATATCAACCGAATCCTCGAGAATAGAATCCATTTCCTTGGTAGGATCATGGTTAAGCAAATATTCTATTTCTCTAAGATCGGATTCGATATCAAAAGGAAGATCATCATTTCCTGGTGGAAATATAATAAGAGCGAGTTCATCGCTAACTTCTCGAGGAAATAAATGGAGAGGAGGAGAAGATAGTAGTATGCAACTAATGGATTATAAGAAGAGGGAGAGGAGATGAAGGATTATTATTGAATAATTCACTTAATAAAAGATGATTCTCCCTCTGAGTCAAATCTCGGTTATATCACTCCCCGAGGGAAATGAATACCTTAGCGAGATATGCTCTCGCAATCTTTTCAAATTAAATCACTTTCTTCTAAGGAAGTAAGTGTGGGAGAAGAAGAAACAATAGGGTCCGAAATTAGAGTGGGATTGCCACTCAGATGATTGTTGCAAAACAATCTTCAAGTAATCATTCAATGAAACATTGCGGTATTCAATCATGTTGATTTGTTTCTTTGTGAGTTGGTTTGAATTAGTTTGAAGTGTGCATGGTCTCATATTTAAGGTTAACCTTTCATCACCGTCACGGAGAATCATTTCTTCTCCGTGAACGTCAATCAAAGCAAGAGCGGTCCGTAAGAAATGTCTTCCCAAGATGAGGGGGACTCGAGGATCGATCTCATAATCAACGATGACAAATCAGAAGAGGATGTGAAACTTTCCAACCGGAAAACAAAGACATCTCTTTGCAATCAGCCGTGTGTACAAATTGCCGAGTTTGCTAGTTTAAGGGTCTTTGCGGGTGTAAATAAGCTTCGAGGGGTAAAACCTAACTTTTTCCTAACCGGAGAGTGGCTATCAAGTTGATGCTCGCCCTAGATCGGCTTGGGCCTTGAACTGGAGCTCACTTAAACCAAACGGAATGCGATATTTCCCTAGGGTCTCTAGCTCTAATAGTTTTCTCATATGGAAAGGAGATTTTTAAGCATTTTTAGGTATTTCGGGATAAGAATCAAAGGCCATCGGATAAGAGAGATATTGGATGTGATGTTGTTTGAACATTTGCCAAAATTTTGAGAATTTGGGCACTCATACTTTTCTCTTGCTGTTTTCTTGGTGCCATTCTTGATGGATTATAGGGATATTGGGGTGGAGATGGATCCCTTTTGACCTGCAACCAATAAATTATTTATGAAGAACGTTAGAGTTTAGCTTTTTGGACAAGAGGAGGTGGGACCTTAATGGTATACTCAGCGAGTTCCGGGTCCGTTAAAGTCTCCACTGTACGTTCATCCTCCTCTGGATTAATGAATGGAGGAGGCATAGAAACGGAAGGTCCATCAAGAACAAGACCACATTCGGGCTGGTGATGCTTTCAATTCACCTTTTGGTTTAGCAATGGTTTGTTGCCAAGAGAGATCCGACCCGAAAGAGAATGCGTGTTCATTTGGAAAAATCTAGCCATCTAAGTTCTTTAGCTCATTGGTTTAGGTTAGACATTAAAGCTTGAATCGAAGTTTTCATTTCATTTATTAATCATTTTCACCATTGTTAATTTGGCTATGCATGGATTTTTATATTAAACTCACATTTATTCTTTTTATATTTTCTCCAACTCAAATAAAGGTTTAATACAACTTGGATTTTGTTGAATTTGGAGCTTGATACGATTATCTTGTTGAAATGTTTCCTCGAATATATCTTAAGGATGTATATCAATCATGCATGCATCTAGCCTAACCGACTAATGCACAATTAGTGTATGTATGTCCCGTGAAAACCCCTTTGTATGAATGCAATGTTTGAAAATGGTTATAGTCCAGCAAAAACATTTGACCTGGTTCTCTATAACCTTGGCTCTTGATACCAATCTGTAACACCCCCAAATTGGGTCGCAGCGGAATAAGGGTCCGGGGCGTGTTACTTCTCAGATCAACAACACAAGATAATATAAGAACGACCAAAAAGTCGTTTAAAACTGATACATTGGATTTAATAAAGTATGTGTTACAAAAGCCCGAAGCTTTACTTGTTTACTTGTTATTATTACAAAGATTTCCAGCCCATAACAGATACACAAAATGTAATGCGACTAAATCTTTAATGCATGACTTCATAATATAACCACCAATGTATCCTTCGCACCTCGTGCTTAATGACCTCCTGAAAAACATTGCATTTAAAAACGTCAACATAAAGTTGGTGAATTTCATAGGTTTATGTAAATGTATATGCAGGACCGCAAGACTTTCCCAGTGATAATGCAACAGATGCAGACATCACAAAATGTAATTACGTTTACCTAAGCTCATGACACCGAAGCTCGACATAATTGAATACAATATATAAATATTGCCTACATTGCCCGTGATGATGTTCAACCCGTAACATCCAGTATCCGACATGATATACGTTCGTTTCCAGTGATAGCTAGTCACCCGAACGGGGAGGTCAATCCCAAATAGATCTATCTATAATCATTCGCGCTCACATTCCAGTAATTGACAGTTCATGATTCATGGGCATAGTGGGTTATCGCTACTTAGGCAAAACGTAATCATGATAAAATGTACACTTGCGTCCAATTTGTAAAACATGCATATGTTTCTCACCCCAAAAACTTGTAAATTAATAATTGTAAAACATGGGGCTATGAACTCACCTCGAGTGAGTAAATTGATAACAAAATATCCCAAGTAAAAACGCGTCACGCTAACGCTCGAATGCAACCTAGTTAATATAGGTCGAATCAGTATTCAAGCACGTTGTCTAACAACAACTGTATATAATCCTATATAGTTATCATCGTACTATCGTTCGGGCTATCATAATTTAAGAGGTCATGACATGACGTATAGGTGTTAGGATCACGTTAAATCGTAAATCCAACAACTCGTTCCAATACGCTCATACGAAGAAGCTCATATGAAATTCCCTAGTAATTAGTATGCGATAACTAATACATTTATAATCTATATAAGCATTTATCACCATCTATTTGTTTAAGTGAAATCGTAATTATAAAGTAAAAACGTTTATAATTACGCCTTTAGTAAAAATGACATAACTTTGTCGTTTTAAGCCCGTTTCTCGCGTTTCTTACGCCCACGCTTTCGTATTAAGACGAGTGATCATAAAATCACATTTTTAGGTTTTTGAGATTCTATGATGAATAGTGTTTTTATGTTTCATAAACAGCTGATATAATCGTTTTTATACTTTTAATTAACGTAAAACCCGTTTTTTGTCGTATCTTATTCGTTATAGCTCCGTTTTTAGCGATTCTTTCGAACACGTTCTCGTAATTGAAAGTTTTATCATATTATTGATGTTTACAAAGTATAAGTTTCTGCCATGAATAGTAACTTTTTATAAAATTTGTTTTATAAAGTATTTAGCGTCGTAAACTCGTAACTAGCGTATCTTCTTCGTTATAAATCGGATTTAGGTTTCTTATCATTTTGGAATCCTCATGAGATGTACTATCTTTATAAAACCTAATATGGGGGCTTCAAAATCGAACCAAAACAGAAAGTTTGAGGTTTTGTGATTTAGACATGTTTTAAGCTTGATTTTTGTACCATTAAGATTCAACACCTTATTACAACTACTTCACAACATTTCTATCTTATGTTTTACATATCTAAAATCCATTAGGTCATACTTTGCTCAAGAATATCCAAGATAACAATTTTAACATGTTATTTACATCATTTTCATTTGGCAATTATTAAGTAAATCATTAAAACCCTAATTTGCACTTATACATGTTAATACTTAACCAACATGTTAAAATACTTATACATTCCTTTTAACATAATATTATCATCCATATGACATGTAAATAAGTGTACAAAACAATGATCATAAGTAAAAATTCATTTTACATATTCAAAAGTATCCTAGATGGTGATTTAGCTAAATATAACATATGAACACATAAAATCTTAGCTATGAAATGATTAAGCTTTATTATAACCTTGCTTGGATGAGTAGAGAAGAGAATAACAATCACACCCTTGTGATTAACACTCTTGGCTTGAAAATATAGGATGAAAACCCTAATTTTCCCAAGAAACCCTAATCTTGCAATATCTTGTTAAAACCCTTTCAAAGCTTAACCAACCCTTCAATTCTTCTTAGAATACCTTAAGTATGATATGTAAACACTAATATGGTGAAAGAAAATCAAAGTATGGATTGTGTTTGGTAAGGGTTTTGAGCCGTGGGGTGTTTAAGAGAGAAAGAGAGATTGTTTTTGTTTTTCTAGTAATGAAATGAAGAGTATGCACTCCCTTAACACTAGTGCATGCATATATATAGCAAGGTATGAAGATATTTGTGTCAAGTGGAAGTATGCAAGGTGGAAGGACTAGGAAAGAAAGTGGAAGCTTACCTTGGATAAGTTTGGCTAGTCATGAGATCAAGTTGATGCAAGATGCATGTATGAAGATATTTGTGAAGTTCTTGGTCTCATCTTGGCTTATCCTAGTCATATTACACGAAATATATGTATATGTATAAGTTAGATATGTATTTGATCATTTATATAATGTATACTTGTATTATATAAAGTATAAGTAGTATAGACTTAGAAAAATGTTAATTGTACATTGTAAGTTATGATTTGATTTCCTTCTCTTAATGTAATTTGTATAAAGTGTTATATACTTGAAGTTTAAAATAAACTTATAGTATTGAGTACATATTTTTGGTATTTGATGATGCGTAGATAAGTTAACGTGCTTCCGGGATGGGTTTTTTAAAAGTACTTTATCCCGAAACGTAACACACTTAACGTAACCCATATAAATAAAATGTGCAATGTTTAAATTATGTCAGCTCCTCTAAATTTTCATATAAACATCTTGCTTGATGTATAACATTTAAATTGTTTAATGGGCGACCCATGTTTACAATTGAATGTTCATTTTAGTTACGCGATTTAACTTAAGTTTTACGGTTTATAAGAGAAACGCATAAAACCCTAAAAATAAATGTGCATTACTTTTGTCATACAATGACCTAAAACACCGAGGTGTTAAGTCTTCCCCCATTAAATGAGCTTGTTCTCAAGGCTTATCTCATCGGCACTTGATGTTGTTGCCGGTCTTGGTGAAGAGGTGTGGATATTTCTTCCTGAATTGATCTTTACGTTCCCACGTAAACTCAGGACCCCGCCTAGAGTTCCATCAAACCTTGAAAATTGGGACACGGCTTCCGGCCTCAATTGTTTGACTTCGCGATCCCATGATTTCTACAGCTCTTCTACAAAAATGAAGCTTGTCATCCACTTGAGTCCTTCAACGGAACGTACTTAAGGATCGTCAGAATAACATTTCTTCAAGTTGGATACATGATAGATATGTATTTGATCATTTATATAATGTATACTTGTATTATATAAAGTATAATGTAGTATAGACTTAGAAAAATGTATAACTTGTACATTGTAAGTTATGATTTGAATTCCTTCATAATGAATATGTATAAAGTGATAAATACTTGAAGTTTTAAATAAACTTTAAGTATTGAGTACAAATTTTTGGTATTTGATGAAGCGTAGATAAGTTAACGTGCTTCCGGGAAGGCTTAAACGTACTTTATCGCGAAACGTAAACACTTAACGTAACCAATAAAAACAAATTGTGCAATGTTAATAATTATCCTCTAAATAATCATATAACTCTTGCTTGATGTAAACATTTAATTGTTTAATGCCCGTTTACATTGAATGATCATTTTTAGTTTACGCGATTTAACTTAACGTTTACGGTTTAAGAGAAAACGCGTAAAACCCTAAAAATAAATTGTGCATTACATAATGTCGTACAATGACCTAAAACACGAGGTGTTATAGTCTTCCCCCGTTAAATTGGCCTTGTCCTCAAGGCTTATCACACGACACTTGACGACAGTGCAATCTTGGTGAAGATGTGTGGATATTTCACCCTGAATTGATCTTCACGTTCCCACGTAAACTCAGGACCTCGCCTAGATTTCCATCGAACCTTGACAATTAGGACACGGCTTCGCCTTAATTGTTTGACTTCGCGATCCATGATTTCTACAGGTTCTTCAGCAAAATAAAGCTTGTCATCCACTTGGAGTCCTTCCAACGGAACGACTAAAGGATCGTCAGAATAACATTTCTTCAAGTTGGAAACATGAAACGTATTGTGGACCCTGCTCAAATCTTGAGGAAGCTCAAGCTTGTAAGCAACGGCTCCAACCTTTTTCAACACTTTAAAATGTCCGACATATCTGGGGTTTAACTTCCCCCGTTTGCCAAAACGTACGACCCCTTTCCAAGGCGAAACCTTTAGCATAACTTTATCTCCAACTTGAAACTCCATCGGTTTACGCTTTAAATCAGCGTAGCTCTTTTGTCGATCGCGAGCGGTTTGAATCCTTTGTTTAATTTGGATGATCCTCTCCGTTGTTTCTTGCACTAATTCTGGACCAGTGAGTTGAACTTGTCCAACCTCGGCCCAACACACGGGTGAACGACACTTTCGACCATAAAGTGCTTCAAACGGTGCAGCCTTAATGCTAGCATGATAACTGTTATTGTATGAAAACTCGACCAATGGCAAATGTTTAACCCAACCATTTCCAAAGTCGATTACGCAAGCACGTAGCATATCCTCGAGAGTTTGGATGGTTCTCTCGCTTTGTCCGTCGGTTTGCGGATGATATGCAGTACTCATATCTAAACTTGTACCCAAAGCCTTCTGAAGTGACCTCCAGAAATTTGATGCGAACCGAGGGTCACGGTCACAGATAATTGAAACAGGTATTCCATGCTTCGTGACTACCTCCTTTAGGTACATTCTTGCCAGTTTATCCATAGGATCTGTTTCCCTCATTGGCATAAAAATGGCAGACTTTGTAAGTCGGTCAACGATCACCCAAATAGTATCATATCCTTGTGACGACTTAGGAAGCTTCGTGACAAAATCCATCGTGATGTTGTCCCACTTCCATTGAGGAGGGTAACTTGGTAACTTTCTAAATTACTCTTATAAAAGTATTATATTTTATATATATATTTTACGTGTGTAAAACTG
This sequence comes from Tanacetum coccineum, assembly GCA_026074375.1. NCBI lineage: Eukaryota > Viridiplantae > Streptophyta > Magnoliopsida > Asterales > Asteraceae > Tanacetum > Tanacetum coccineum. The sequence continues at coordinate 23,769 of BQNB010057881.1, forward strand.
CAATCAGTGCACTGCACAGCTTCTGTTTCAACAGTTGAAAAGCTGCTTCTTGTTTATCGCCCCAATCAAACTTGACACCTTTCTGGGTTAGTTTGGTCATTGTCTTGGCGATCTTTGAAAACCCTTCGATGAATCTTCTATAATAGCCGGCAAGGCCCAAAAATTGGCGAATCTCTGTTGGTGTTTTAGGAGACGCCCAATCTTTGATAGATTCAATCTTGGCAGGGTCAACGTGAATACCTCGACAGTCAATCACGTGACCGAGGAATTGTACCCTGGAAATCCAGAATTCACACTTGGAGAACTTGGCGTACAATTCTTCCTTCTTAAGCAATTTCAAGATCTGCCTAAGGTGTTCTTCATGTTCCTTCTTACTTTTGGAGTAGATCAAAATGTCATCGATGAAGACAATTACAAACTTGTCCAGATACGGTTTACACACCCGGTTCATAAGGTCCATGAACACGGCCGGTGCATTAGTCAAACCAAAAGACATGACTTGGAATTCATAGTGACCGTATCGAGTCCTGAATGCAGTCTTGGGAATGTCTTCTTCTCGAACCCTCAACTGGTGATACCCTGACCTCAGATCGATCTTTGAATAAATACTCGACCCTTGCAGCTGGTCGAATAGGTCATCGATCCTTGGGAGTGGGTAGCGGTTCTTCACTGTCAGTTTGTTCAATTCCCTGTAATCGATGCACATCCGGAAAGACCCATCTTTCTTCTTTACAAACAGAACCGGAGCTCCCCAGGGTGAGGAACTTGGTCTTATGAAGCCTTTGTCCGTAAGTTCCTGTAGTTGCTCCGCTAGTTCCTTCATTTCGGACGGTGCTAATCTATATGGTGCCCGTGCTACAGGTGTACTCCACTTGTCGAATGGGTGGTATACCTGACAAGTCCTCAGGAAAAACTTCAGGAAATTCTTGAACAACTAGCACATCTTTAAGTCGTTTACCCTTTGACTTGTCTTCGTCTTTGGTTGCGATGATATTTGCTAAGAATATGTGACATCCCTTCGTTAAATACTCTTGAGCCTTAGTACATTAGATGATGTTTAATCGGGTCCCGTGTTCATTGCTGCTTCCGTCACCTCGAACGATAAAAATTTCGTCTCCAAAAGGAATACGAACGATCTTTTATGCACAGATAATAACGGCATGTTACTTTGCCAACCAATCCATACCAATTATCACATCAAAACTACCTAGTTCTACTGGCATTAGGTCTATGTTGAAAGGATGATTTAACAAGTTTAACGTACAACCCCGAATAATAGTGTTTAACCTAACAATTCGCCCGTCGGCTAGTTCGACATTATAATCATGATCTAATGCAGTTGGAGTGATAACAATTCGAGAGCTAAATGCAGTAGATACAAAACTCCTATCGGCACCGGTATCAAATAAAATAGATGCATATCGGTTGTTTAGGAGAAACGTACCCGTGACGACATTGTTGTCCGGGTTTGCCCCTGCATTGCCCACGGCATACACCTTTGCCTGAGCCTTGGCATTTCCAACCTGATTACCCCGGTTGTTGTTGTTCTTCAATTTTGGGCAATCCTTCTTGAAATGCCCTTGAGCACCACATTCAAAACAAGCCCGGGCTACAGGTGTAGCACCCGGTACCAAATCGATTCGAAACTCCACTTGTCGAGTGGGTGGTATACCCGGCAAGTCCTCAGGAAAGACTTCAGGAAATTCTTGAACAACTGGCACATCTTCAAGTCGTTTCTCCTTTGACTTGTCTTCGTCTTTGGTTGCGGTGATATTTGCTAAGAATACGTGACATCCCTTCGTTAAATACTCTTGAGCCTTAGTACACGAGATGATGTTTAATCGGGTCCCGTGTTTATTGCTGCTTCCGTCACCACGAACGATTAAAATTTCGTCTCCAAAAGGAATACGAACGATCTTTTCCGCACAGACAATAACGGCATGGTACTTTGCCAACCAATCCATACCAATTATCACGTCAAAACTACCTAGTTCTACGGGCATTAGGTCTATGTTGAAAGGATGATTTAAGAGGTTTAACGTACAACCCCGGATAATAGTGTTTAACCCAACTATTCGCCCGTCGGCTAGTTCGACATTATAATCATGATCTAATGCAGTTGGAGTGATAACAATTCGAGAGCTAAATGCAGTAGATACAAAACTCCTATCGGCACCGGTATCAAATAAAATAGATGCATATCGGTTGTTTAGGAGAAACGTACCCGTGACGATATTGTTGTCCGGGTTTGCCCCTGCATTGCCCACAGCATATACCTTTGCCTGAGCCTTGGCATTTCTAGCCTGATTACCCCTGTTGTTGTTGTTCTTCAGATTTGGGCAATCCTTCTTGAAATGCCCTTGAGCACCACATTCAAAACAAGCCCTCTGATTAGCCCTAGTGTTGACATTTGGGGGACTTCTGCAGTCACGACCTAAATGACCAAATCGGTTGCACTTGTGGCATTTGGGAGCACAAGGACCATCATGGTGATAGTTACATTTGGAACACAGAGGTTTAGGCCCTCCGTATGGTCTCCTATCACCATTTCCTGCGGCATAAGCTCTTCCAGTGTTTTGTCTCTTGTTTGGTTGCTGATTCTGGTTGTTCCTGGCGGTGTCATCAGACTTTCTTTTGTTGTCAGCCTGACGTTCAGCCCAAGTGTTGATCTTCTTGTCCATGAGTTCAGTGGCGAACTCAATGGCATCCTGCATAGTTTTTGGCTTAGTTGCCATCACACTGCCATGGATCGTGTCGGGCAAGCCACCGACATATTTCTCAACTTGGTCTATTTCTTCCGGAAACATCCGATCGCACATTAGTGCCAGTTCTTGGAAACGTTGGCTATAGGTTACCACATCGTTACCCTTTACCTTCAAATTCCACATTTCGAACTCCAGTTTCTTAATTTCGCCCCTTGGGCAGTATTTGTCTGTCATCATCTTTTTCAGTGTCCTCCATGGCATTGCATGGGCAGCTTCAGGAGTAGTGGTCTTAACATGGGAGTTCCACCATGTAAGAGCATTTCCTTGCAGGGTACACATATTAAATTTGACCTAGCATGCTACTGTACAGTTGCTTATGCTGTAAACAGACTCTATCTTTTCAAACCACTGAGTAAGTCCAACAACTCCCTCAGTGCCCTTGAAGTTCAAGGGTTGGCATTTTAGGAAGTCCGGGTAGGTGCATTCACGAGCAACCTGCATAGGCCTTCTGACACCCGTTCCTAAAGTATGGCTATCATCGTCATTTCGGGTTGCATCATGTGCTGCCAGTGCAGTAGTAACGCCTTCGTTAATCATTGCCTGAATTTGGGCATTGGTGACCAGTGTAGTGGTATTAGTATCTGTGACTGGTGTTGGTGTTGCACTTGGGTTTAACCTCGTGGGCCTTCCTCTTGGTGCCATTTTCTTTAAATTACAAGAAAACATAATACCCGTTAGATTTCATAAAATCATAACTATGACATAACATATACACATTAAATAAAACAAGATCACATCACACAATGAAATGTACAACTGTTATTGAAATTAATCGTGGTATAACCAAATCGACATACATTTAATATAAATTTAATTTCATAGATAACGTAATCCATCCTTTTCATATATAACTTGGAAAAACATACATGTTCGATTTAGATACAAGATGATTACACACTTAGGTTACAAGACAAAAGAAACAACCTAAAGCCATACTAGCCGAGATATACCCTTAACACTTAGTATGCTGTACAAGGTAGATAATACCTGAACAAAAGACCTATACTAGATAGCTAAACAAAACAAAAAATCTATACAGTCTGCTAGCTGGGAATAACCCATAATACTTAACAGGCTGCATAGCATAGCTACAACATAACCAAATCTAGGAAGTGCTACCAGCCTCCCCTGGTGCATTAGGCTGTGCCAGACCTTTTGCGGGTCCAAGTTGCCTTTCAGCAACTCTAATGCCTTAGTCAACTAGACCTGCCTCTGGTAGTCCGCCTGTAGCATCTCTAAAGTCACAACCTGACTCTTACGGTCAGCTACCTGCAACTGTGAAATCACTGCCTGCTGACCCATCACTACAGAACGTAATGCCAAGATCTCTGAACGTGTCATATAGCTAACCTCTATGGAGCGTCCCCATGCCTCTCGGGAAACCAGAGCCTCCTAAACTAGTAGTCGTGCAGTCTCATAGTGGTACTGACTATCATCAACCAATGTCCCAACACTCTGATATATCTGGGTCTGCCTGTCCTGAGTATCCTCTATCACAGCATAGATATCCTGCGTGTCCTGCTCCTGGACTACAGTAAGCTCTGTAACCCTAGTATTGACCCCTCCAAGGGTCATTGGTGCTACCTCCTCAACAGCCTCTCTCGGGTCCTATCCCAAAACTCTCTAATCCATAGCCGACCTCTTCGGCTCTTCGTCCGTCTGATCTCGGTATCCATAGTACCGTACAACCCATAGCAGCCCTACACCCCAACCGGTGTAGTGGAAGCACAGCTGAACTCTCTCCACTCTCTACCTAGGACCAAAGGTCAATACCCAACTCTTCCGATGTGGTATTGTAATCCTCGGGCGTCTGTTCCTGTTTCAAGATAGTAACTGCATAAGGTTGTGATGCGTAATACAGAGACTGGTTGTGATGTTGGAAATAGGGGAGATGTATATGTGGTAATGAAGATGAGAGTGGAGTAAGTGGTGATGGTAGAGGGGTATGGTTAAGGCAAGAAGTCTCTCGACCGCTTCCTAGGAGGAAGTGATAAGGATGGCTCCATCCCTGGATAGATATACTAAGCAGTCATTACGGTGTATAGGTGGGGGATAGGGAGTCGGTCGGAGCTGGTTCTACTTCCCCCTCCTCCTCAACCACGTCCCCGGTCCTCATCATCAACATCATCATCATACCTTATCAGCAGGTAATCAGCTGGATCCGCCACGGGATCCTCAACGTCCTCCTTTGGATCAGACTCAAGGAACAAATCCTGGTGCAATCTGATATGGTGAGGCAGGAGCAGTATGAGGCTTGCTCCTCTTCCGATAAGTAACTCATCCTCCTCTGGTAGTGCCCTCAGGTACATCGGCTCAGGAATAAAACCAGTGGGGGGAGTGACTGCGGCTCCTCGGGGCCAGGTAAGATCAGCGATGGTGGAACCTCGGGCCAGGTATGTAGTTAGGCGATGGTGGAACCTGATACCAGCCATGTATGTATAGCATATGGGTCCTCTGGCATAAAGGTTTGTCCATCGATCTAGTGAACCATGTGTGACCCATCCTGAAATGGACTGGACACTGCCTTAGGTGACAAATGTGAAATCTCCGATCTGACATAATCGAACTGAAATCCAACCATAACTTATATTATTATGTTAATATAAGACGAATATTATAGTAATTATACATTTATATCATAACATGTATAACAATCATGCTGTACTAGCCTAACCGACTAATGCACAATAAGTGTAAAGTAAGGTCCTGGGAAAACCCCTTTGTATGAATGCAATGTTTGAAAACGGTTATAGTCCAGCAAAAACATTTGACCTGGTTCTCTATAACCTTGGCTCTGATACCAATCTGTAACACCCCCAAATTGGGTCGCAGCGGAATAAGGGTCCGGGGTGTGTTACTTCTCAGATCAATAACACAAGATAATATAAGAACGACCAAAAAGTCATTTAAAACTGATACATTGGATTTAACAAAATATTGTGTTACAAAAGCCCGAAGCTTTACTTGTTTACTTGTTATTATTACAAAGATTTCCAGCCCATAACAGATATACAAAATGTAATGCGACTAAATCTTTAATGCATGACTTCAAAATATAACCACCAATGTATCCTTCGCACCTCGTTCTTATAATGAACACCTGAAAAACATAGCTTTAAAAAGATCCACATAAAAGTTGGTGAATTTCATAGTTAATAAATGTAAAATATATATGCAGGACCGCAAGACTTTCCCCGTGATAATGCAACAGATGCAGACATCACAAAATGTAATTACGTTTTTCCTAAGCTCATGACACCGAAGCTCGACATAAAAATACAATCTATAAATAGTCCCTACATTGCCCGTGATGATGTTCAACCCGTAACATCCAAAATCCGACATGATATACGTTCGTTTCCAGTGATAGCTAGTCACCCGAACGGGGAGGTCAATCCTAAATAGATCTATCTATAATCATTCGCGCTCACATTCCAGTAATTGACAGTTCATGATTCATGGGCATAGTGGGTTATCGCTACTTAGGCAAAACATAATCATGATAAAATGTACACTTGCGTCCAATTTGTAAAACATGCCTATGTTTCTCACCTCGTCCTCGTCCTCCTCCTCCTCCTCCTCATCATTATCATCCCTATCAGCAGGGTAATCAGGTGCTCCTCCTCCTCCTCCTCATCCTCGTCCTCGTCCTCATCATCATCATCATCATCAATCCTATCAGCAGGGTAATCAGTTGGATCCTCCTCGGGATCCTCATCGTCCTCCTCCGGCTTCTCCTCCAAATCAGACTCAGGAACATATCCTGGTGAATCTCCAATTGGGATTAGGCAATAGCAGGTAAGGTAGGCTTGCGCCTCATCCTGGGAGTATCTCATCCTCCTATGGTATGTACTCAGAGTACATCAGCTCAGGAACAAAGTCCAGTGGGGGAGGTGACTGCGGCTCCTCGGGGCCAGGTATATAGTCAGGCGATGGTGGAACCTCGGGGTCATGTATGTAGTCAGGCGATGGTGGAACCTGATAAGCAGCCATTATGTAAGCATATGGGTCCTCTGGCATAATGGGTGGTCCATCGACTCCTAGTTGAACCAATGTCTACCCATCCTCAAATTGACTAGACACTGCCGTAAAGGTGACTCGTGGAATCTTCGAATCTGACATAAACCAGTTATCTGAAACTCCAACATAACTTTTATACTGAGTATTTAAATATAAAGACTCTTATAGTAATATACACTTATATCATAACATGGTCTAATCAATCATAGCATGCATCTAGCCTAACGACTAATTCACAATTAGTAAATGTATGTCCGTGAAAACCCCTTTGTATGAATGCAATGTTTGAAAACGGTTATAGTCCAGCAAAAACATTTGACCTGGTTCTCTATAACCTTGGCTCTGATACCAATCTGTAACACCTCCACTTTGGGTCGCAACGGAATAAGGGCCCGGGGCGTGTTACTTCTCAGATCAATAACACAAGATAATATAAGAACGACCAAAAAGTCATTTAAAACTGATAAATTGGATTTAACAAAATATTGTGTTACAAAAGCCCGAAGCTTTACTTGTTTACTTGTTATTATTACAAAGATTTCCAGCCCATAACAGATATACAAAATGTAATGCGACTAAATCTTTAATGCATGACTTCAAAATATAACCACCACTGTTATATATTCGCACCTCGTGCTTAATGAATCTCCTAAGGTATGTACTCCAGGTTACATTGGCTCAAAGAACAAAGTCCAGAGGGTTAGGTGACTCTGCGGCTCCTCGGGGCCAGGTATGTAGTCAGGCGATGGTGGAACCTCAGGGCCAGGTATGTAGTCAGGTGATGGTGGAACCTCATAAGCAGCCTATACGTACTCAAAAGGGTCCTCTGGCTAATGGTGTGTTCCATCGATCTCATGGTTGAACCAGATGTTATGACGCCATCCTCAAAAGACTGGACACTACCGAGTAGGTACCGTGGAAATCTCCGAATCTGACATAACCAAATTTGAAAGCTCCAACAAACTTCTATAGTATTTAATATAAGAACTCTTATAGTAATATAGCGATTAATACCATACATAGTATATCAATCATTGCATGCATCTAGCCTAACTGGACAAATGCACACTTAGTGAAATGTAGTCCCGTGAAAACCCCTTTGTATGAATGCAAGTTTGCAAACGTTATATACCAGCAAAAACATTTGACCTGTTTCTCAGAACCTGTCTCTGATCACCAATCGGTTTAACACCCCCAAATTGGTCGCAGGAATAAGGGTCCGGGCGTGTAACATTCTCAGATCAATAACACAAGATAATATAAGAATGACAAAAAGTCATTTAAAACAGATACAATTTGGAATTTAACAAAATATTTGTATATAAAAGCCCGAAGCTTTACTTGTTAACTGTTTATTATTACAAAGATTTCCAGCCAATAACAGATAATACAAAATGTAACTGCGACTAATCTTTATGGCAAGACTTCAAAATATAACCACCAATGTATCCTTCGTACCTCGTGCTTAATGATCTCCTGAAAAACATTGCTTAAAACGTCAACATAATATTGGTGAATTCATAGGTTTAATTTAAATGTAGTATGCAGGACCGCAAGACTTTCCCCGTGATAATGCAACAGATGCAGACATCACAAAATGTAATTACGTTTTTCTAAGCTCATGACATCGAAGCTCGACATAAATGAATACAATATATAAATATTGCCTACATTGCCCGTGATGATGTTCAACCCGTAACATCCAAAATCCGACATGATATACGTTCGTTTCCAGTGATAACTAGTCACCCGAACGGGGAGGTCAATCCCAAATAGATCTATCTATAATCATTCGCGCTCACATTCCAGTAATTGACAGTTCATGATTCATGGGCATAGTGGGTTATCACTACTTAGGCAAAACGTAATCATGATAAAATGTACACTTGCGTCCAATTTGTAAAACATGCATATGTTTCTCACCTCGTCTTCGTCCTCCTCCTCCTCATCATCATCATCCCTATCAGCAGGGTAATCAGGTGCTCCTCCTCCTCCTCCTTATCCTCGTCCTCGTCCTCATCATCTTCATCATCATCATCCCTATCAGCAAGGTAATCAGCTGGATCCTCCTCGGGATCCTCATCCTCCTCCTCCGGATCAGACTCAGGAACATATCCTGGTGAATCTGCAGTAGGTGAGGCAGCATCAGGTAGTGGCTGCTCCTCGGCCGGGAGTATCTCATCCTCCTGTGGTATGTACTCAGGGTACATCGGCTCAGGAACAAAGTCCAGTGGGGGAGGTGACTGCGGCTCCTCGGGGCCAAGTATGTAGTCAGGCGATGGTGGAACCTCGGGGCCAGGTATGTAGTCAGGCGATGGTGGAACCTGATAAGCAGCCATTACGTAAGCATATGGGTCCTCTGGCATAATGGGTGGTCCATCGACTCCTGGTGAACCAATGTCTGACCCATCCTTAAATGGACTGGACACTGCCGTGTAGGTGACCGTGGAATCTTCCGAATCTGACATAACCGTATCTGAAACTCCAACATAACTTATATTAGTATTTAATATAAGACTCTTATAGTAATATACATTTATATCATAACATGTATATCAATCATGCATGCATCTAGCCTAACCGACTAATGCACAATTAGTGTATGTATGTCCCGTGAAAACCCCTTTGTATGAATGCAATAATATGAAAATGGATAAGTCAGCAAAAACATTTGACCTGGTTCTCTATAACCTTGGCTCTGATACCAATCTGTAACACCCCCAAATTGGGTCGCAGCGGAATAAGGGTCCGGGGCGTGTTACTTCTCAGATCAATAACACAAGATAATATAAGAACGACCAAAAAGTCGTTTAAAAACTGCTTACATTGGATTTAACAAAAATTTGTTACCAAAGCCCCCGAAGCTTTACTGTTTGTTACTTGTTATTATTACAAAGATTTCCAGCCCATACAAATATCCCAAAATTTAAATCGGACCTAAACTTTAATGCATGACTTCAAAATATAACCACCAATGTATTATTCGCACCTCGTGCTTAATGATCTCCTGAAAAACATTGCATTTAAAACGTCAACATAAAGTTGGTGAATTTCATAGGTTTATGTAAATGTATATGCAGGACTACAAGACTTTCCCCGTGATAATGCAACAGATGCAGACATCACAAAATGTAATTATGTTTTCCTAAGCGCATGACACCGAAGCTCGACATAAATGAATACAATATATAAATATTGCCTACATTGCCCGTGATGATGTTCAACCCGTAACATCTAAAATCTGACATGATATACGTTTGTTTCCAGTGATAGCTAGTCACCCGAACGGGGAGGTCAATCCCAAATAGATCTGTCTATAATCATTCACGCTCACATTCTAGTAATTGACAGTTCATGATCCATGGGCATAGCGTGTTATCGCTACTTAGGCAAAACATAATCATGATAAAATGTACACTTGCGTCCAATTTGTAAAACATGCATATGTTTCTCACCTCGTCCTCATCCTCGTCCTCCTCCTCATCATGATCATCCCTATCAGCAGGGTAATCAGGTGCTCCTCCTCCTCCTCCTCATCCTCATCCTCGTCCTCCTCATCATCATTATCATCATTCCTATCAGCAGGGTAATCAGCTGGATCCTCCTCCGAATCCTCATCGTCCTCCTCCGGCTCCTCCTCTGGATCAGACTCAAGAACATATCCTGGTGAATCTGCAGTGGGTGAGGCAGCAGCAGGTAGTGTTTCCGCGGGACCGGGATACCCTCATCCTCCTGTAGAAAAATTACTCAGGGTACATCGGCTCAGTCAAAACAAAGTCCCAGTAGGGAGGTGACTGCGGCTCAATCGGGGCCTAGGTAGGTAGTCAAGCGATGGTAGGAACCTTGTGGGCCAGGGTATATCCATGGCGATGGAGGAAAACCTAGTAAGCAGCCATAAATGTAAGCATATGGGTCCTCTGGCATAATGGGTGGTCCATCGACTCCTGGTGAACCAATGTCTGACCCATCTTCAAATGGACTGGACATTGCCGTGCAGGTGACAGTAGAATCTTCCGAATTTGAAATAATCGTATCTGAAACTCCAACATAACTTATATTAGTATTTAATATAAGACTCTTATAGTAATATACATTTATATCATAACAAGTAAATCAATCATGATGCACTAGCCTAACCGACAATTGCACAATTAGTTTATGATTCCCTAGAAAACCCCTTTGTAATGAATGCAATGTTTGAAAATGGTTATAGTCTAGCAAAAACATTTGACCTGGTTCCTCTTAACCTTGGCTTCAGATACAATCTGTAACACCCCAAATTGGGTCCCCGCACGGACTAAGTGGTCCGGGGCGTGTAAACTTCTCAGATCAAAACACAAGATAATATAATAATGACCAACAAAGTCATTTAAACTGATTCATTGTAATTTAACAAATATTGTGTTATAAAACCCATAAGCTTTAACTTGTTTACTTGTTTTATTACAAAGATTTCCAGCCCATGAAAAATATACAAAATGTATGCGACTAAATCTATTAATAGCAAGCCTTCCGAAATATAACCACCAATGTATCCTTTCGCACCTCGTGCTTAAAGATCTCCTGAAAAACAATTGCATTTAAAACGACAACATAAAGTTGGTGAATTTCAAGGTTAAATAAATGTATATGCAGGACCCGCAAGACTTTCCCCGTGATAAAGCAAACAGATGCAGACATCACAAAATGGAAATACTTTTCCTAAGCTCCATGACATCGAAGCTCGACATAAATGAAATACAATATATAAATATTGCTACATTGCCCTGATGATAGTTCAACCCTTAACATCCAAAATCCGACAAGGGGGGGGGGGTGATATACGTTCGTTTCCAGTGATAACAGTCACTCCAACGGGGAGGTCAATCCTAAATAGATCTAGCTATAATCATGTCGCGCTCACACTCTAGTAATTGAATAGTTCATGATTCATGGGCCCATAGTGTGTTATCACTACTTAGGCAAAACGTAATCATGATAAAATGTACACTTGCGTCCAATTTGTAAAACATGCATATGTTTCTCACCTCGTCTTCCTCATCATCATCATCCCTATCAGCAGGGTAATCAGCTGGATCCTCCTCGGGATCCTCATCGTCCTCCTCCGGCTCCTCCTCAGGATCAGACTCAAGAACATATCCTAGTGAATCTGCAGTGGGTGAGGCAACAGCAGGTAGTAGTTGCTCCTCGGCCGAGAG
>BQNB010057882.1:9777-30939 GCA_026074375.1 Tanacetum coccineum
GAGGATCCAAACCAACACCTCAAGGATTTCTTAAAACTAGTGGACTCACTTGACCTTGACGGTAAAAATAGGGAAAGAACGCGCCTGCGTTTATTTCAATTTTCCCTTCACGATCAAGCTAGCAATTGGCTTGAACATCTTCCAATAGGATGCATCACCACATGGGAGGATCTTACTACTCATTTCCTTGCTCAATTCTTTCCACCGGGAAGGACCGCAAAACTCCACAATGATATCCTGATGTTCCAACAACATCATGAAGAATCTCTATCTGAAGCATGGACTCGTTTTAAGGACTTACTGCAAAAAGTCCCTCATCATGACATCGATTATTGGCTTCAAATCTAAATTTTTTATGATCATGTCTCTTTTCATATTAAGTGCGAGATTGACCGCACCGCCGGCGGCAAACTCCGTAATAAGAATGCCGAAAAATCTTGGGAAATCATTAAGAACCTCGCTCTCTACGAACATGAGGGCTGAAATGACACAAAAGTATTCACCAAACCAGTCAATGCTATTTCTACACCTCAAGGCACCTCGAAAACACCTGACCGAAGACTTCTTGAGCTTGAAGATCATATTAACTTCTTACTAAAGGGGTCACGACTGGCGCCCACGCCGAGCTCAACACACACCCTTCAAGCTTATGTCGAAGCAGTCTATTCGAACTCTCATCCGCAAAACCAACCGCCAAAGTTGAACCCCTTTACTTTTCGTGAACGGACAGGTCTAAGCCCTTAGCCACAAGCATTAAGAACCACATTCGAGGCTCGAGTACGGGACTACATGGCAGCACACACTGAATGAATGGAGTGATTTAAAAGTGCCGCTTTCAAGCAACGCGAGGAGATCAATGGTAGGATGATTAAAATGTTTGGGCTTCTTAAGGAACTTACGACCAGCAGGGCCCCTGAAAAAGTGCTGATTAGAGACGAGGCCAAATCCCCCGTCACCAAAAGTGTAAACTCCATCAATCCCCTAGTTCCGTCCCTGATGGCAGCACACACCGAAAGAATAGAAAGATTTGAGAACGCCATTTTCAAGCAATGCGAGGAGATCAACGATAGAATGACTGAAATGTTCGGACTTCTCAAGGAACTCACGATCAGCAAAACTCCTAAGAAAGTGTTAATAGGAAATGAAGCCAAAGTCCCCGTCTCCAAGAACGTAAACTGTATCTCTCTCGCAAGAGGAGAGGAAGAAGGGAGTGACAAGACGGATGAGACACTCTACAACACGGAAAAACCCACAGTAACAGAAAGGGAAATACCAGTGAAGGAAGCCAAGAGAAGTAATGAAACTAAAATCAAACCAGTAAAAAGGGCTGAGAAAAAAGAAGTAGAGGAATTACTCAGCTCTCAGCCTGTAGAATGCTATCTGAAGCATAAGATTAATGAAAAACTAATCGACGGACTAGTCGATAATAATAGGTTCAATGACTCTCTGTCCAGGGCCCGAGTTGGGAAGGTGAAAGGAAAGACATATAATGTGTTACCTCGGGGGCCTATTTATGAAGCGATCCTTAAGAAAAAGATAACAAAGAAGGAGGACATCGAAGGGAATTTCGAAATACCTTGCAGTATAGGGGGCCTTAAGCACGTGAACGCCCTCGTCGATCAAGGGTTCGATGTGAAAGTTATGCCCTACTCCACTTACATGAAACGTATCGATGAAAGGCCTACTGAGACAGACATTAGACTCTCACTAGCTAGCCACCCATACATTTAACCCTTAGGAATTGCTGAGAACGTGTTGGTAGAGGTCGCTGAACATGTATACCCCGTAGACTTTGTGATTTTAGATATAGAGGAAAATGAAAAAAGGCCTTTCATCTTAGGAACACCATTCGTGACAATGACCAAGGCCATAATTAAGTTTGATAAGGGCACCATAACTCTAAGATCAGGAAAGAGTAAGGTAAGTTTCCATAGGACACCCAATCCCCCTGTATGACCGACAAAGGAGTCAAGAACGACATAGAGCCTTGTATTATAAGCCATCATGTATGACAGTAATAGTCTAGTCCCTAAATGGTTAAGTAAAAGATAAAGATTCACTTAGAAAGGGAGATGAAGTTCAACCAATGGAGGAGCAAAAGTTTTAAAGTCAAGCATCCCACTCTAATTGCAACCAAGGAAGAAATAGATGATGAAGGAGAAGTCACATAAGAACGTGTGACTTCGAGTCTAGCTATAAGACTCGTAAAATAAAGAAAAAACGCTTTTTGGGAGGCAACCCAATATTTACTTTTCCTGCACATTAGGAGTGTCTTGTGTTTTATTCTTTTCACTTTATTCTATCATGTTCGAACTTTATCTTGTAATCATGCTTTGTATTGTTCTTAACCTCGTCTTAATTTCAATCAAAGGTATTTTGCAACAATAAGTGTAGGGGAATTTATCCGGTTTTTAGAACCAAGTTCAAACATGTTAAATAAATTGTTTAGATTAATTCGCGTCAGTTTCGAGTCATATGAGTAAATTGTCAATTCTCAGGTTTTATGCAGCTATTTGTACAGAAACTAACTTATGGAATCAAGTGCAGGAAATTTTTCATCAAAAACAAAAATTTCGTTTTCACAGAACGTGGAGACGGCGTCACGATTTACACGCGACGCCGTCACCACGACACCTGTGACGGCGTCAGGATTTTCCTGACGGCGTCAAACGCCCAGGTCCAGAAAACTTAAAGTTTTTAATTATTTTTGAAAATAAAACTCGCATAACATTTAAAATATGTAATCTTCTGTTATAAACCTGCAAAACCAACGAGTTTGACAATTCTCTCATCCTATCTTTACTGCTTTATCAAGTCAAACCTTAATTTCGTAATTGTATATTATTAATAACGCACATCTTATGCTTGTATAGGTTGTCTTTGTCTTGATTACAGGTTATATTTGTAGAAGAAGCTTGGAAGATTCTTAGGAAGTTTTTTCATGGATGATTCTTAGAGTACGATTGACCAGTATTCGTCATTTTCCTTCTCCATTGTTGAGCAAACCAGGATAGTAACTATTTTCTTTTACTTGTTTTTCTATCCCTCCAATTCGTTTTTTACGGGATCTTATAGAACATTGGGGACAATGTTCAACTTAATGTAGGGAAATAATCCTTAGTAAATTATTCTTTCATATAGCCCTTTGCTTTTGTCCATGACATGATGGTTAAAATCGTATACAATAACATAAGAGGTAATTTTTACCCAAATTTAAATTTTTTATTACACATACCGACGAAAACTTGAGTATTAATAGCGTCTCATGGATAGAATTATTACTACACAATAAGCCCTCAGAAATTCCACCCAAAAATGTGGGGTTCGCCTTTAGATCTATAGGAATTTGGGTATCTATTATTGATACCCAAGATAGTTTATACCTTTAGCCTTCTCGAGTTAAGGAGTGAGCAGTCACATGTGTCTATTCCGTCATTACGGATGTGTACATGTGGTCTTTGTCGCCTTTTTTGGAGCATTGAGATCGGTATTAAATTATATGAGTGTACCGGTAGTATATTAAATTCTAGAACTTGTTTTTGTGATGCATTCCGAGACCGCCTAGTAAGTGTTAGGATTTGCTTGATAAGAGGCATTAGGATTAACCCATGTTTTAAACCTGTAATTGTTATACGGCCCACACCGAATATAACATCCCACACCCTTGCATGGCACTCATTTATTAGTGGCATGATACCCCTATTACACCGCCTTCAAGCCATTCCTGATTATCACTGTTCACGTAATTTTTGTTTAAGCCGGACTATTAATGAAGAGGCATTGTCACCCTAAACCAATCGATACACCCAAATCGCCTTAGCCACCTGTATGTAACTTCGCTTTTTAGTACATTATGTGTTGTAACCAAGTTAATTAATTGAGTACAATGTGTGTTGCAAGTCCTTATCCTTGTAAATACTAGGTTTTTGGACATTGTGGATCATGGTAGTATTTATTTGCGAATTAATGGAGAGAAGAAAAAGTTAAGTCAATACCCCCATATATTTGTTAGATGATCTCCATGTTATTTTGAAACCACCTCAAATCGGATCATTAGTTAGATTGTAAATATCGAGCATGAAAAGCTCAAGTGGTAGGGGTACGGTGTTAAAAACCTCATGATATGATGTAATTATGTTATTGTGTATTCAGTATATATATATATATATATATATATATATATATATATATATATAAAAGAAATAGAAAGAGATGATGTGAGTGTTGTAGGTTTGTATATCTTCTTCCGATTCTGGATTAGCAACCAAACCAACGTATATTCGTGTAAATAATTCGCTAACCCTTCCACTCCAAATTCACCCAAAGCCACCCAAATTTATCCCAGCCATTTCCGTTTCCATTGTATGTTATCTTACACCTACACCCCACAACCCTTTAAAAGACCTCTTAGATAGTAATGAACAATGCTTACGCCGTAGCTGTGAGTTTGATCCTGACTAACATGGTAATTTATATGCTATTACAGGTTAGTGAGTATTGATTTCTGTTCCCCCTTTAGTTATAATTTATTATACACCCGAGTGAAAGAGAGAATCCCAAACACTTATGTGAGGTGCTAGTATATACTTTCCGTGCTGTTAATTACGAGGTCTAGAAGGTTGTGTTGTAAAATACTTTTAAAGAGTAGGTAAAATGACCCCTCATATTGTTATTGTCAAGATAGAAAAGCTCACTTACTTGAGGATAAGCAAATCCCAAGTGTAGGGGTATTTGATGAGGTGTCATTTTATACACTTTTTCGAGGCCGTTTAACCCCTTAAATCGTGTGTTTATGCCCAAAATAGGTACTTAATCGTTCCTTTTCAGGTATTTTGCATTTGGAAGGCATTGGGAAGAAATACACGTGACTTGGGCTCATTTGGAGAAGAAACAGACAAGACTAATATTGCTCAAGGATTTCTCCTCAAAAGCTAGAGACGGCGTCACAGATTACACGTAACGCCATCACAACGATGTCCAAGACGGCGTCACAAGATCTCAAGACGGCGTCAGATTGTACGACACAACCCATTATCTAGAATATTCTTGTCACAACGGCGTCACGATTAAAATGCAACGCCGTCGCATCGATTTTCCTATAAATACAAATCTGATTTTAGGGTTTTAAGTGTGTAACTTTAGAGTAAAAGAAAGGGATGAACCCTAGTTCGTTTAGCAGCTGTTAGGGACGATTTTAGAGCCTCAAAACCCTATTGTACTTCCTTTAATTCATGTTTTAATCAAGTAAGACTATCTTAATCATTCAATATGTCTTGTTGTGTGATTCTTATCTGTTCTTGCTTTATCTTTAACATGCTTGGCTAAACCTTCTATTGTGTTTATTTATGATTGTATGAAACCTAGAATGTAGATCTTAGTGGTGTTGCTTCTTGTGATGGATATGCATGTTAGGTCTTAGAAAACCAGCTTTTGTCTGTATCGCTGTTGATATGTCTAGGAAAACATGATTTTGTAGAAAGGATACCATCGGGTAACAGTCTTCATACTACCTTGCCCCTTATATGGTTGATCCACTCTTAATATATTTCAAATGCATTTAATATACTCTTAGGGGTCTTGTAATAGTCTTCATACTACCTTATTTGTGCGTTGCCTTAACGGAATATTAAATAGACGGCGAGTTCGTGTAATTCGTTCATGACTTAGGAAATAATTACATAGATCATCACAAGTGTGACAAAGCAACAACACTAGGAGAAGCAATCTAGGAAGTAATACATGATTAAATAAACACATTCTTTTATTATATTGTTATCACCAGTAGTTTAGTTTAATAGCTAAAACCAACCACCTCTCCAATATATGATTTTACATGCTTTCATAAAATATAAAAACACAAAAAGAATCTTCCCTTAACCCTTAGAATTTTGTTAGACCGTGATCAAGCCTTCCCAACCTATTCCCCTAGAGAACGATAACAACCTCTGAGTCTTGCCTATACTACTACTACAACGGTTAGGTACTCTGCATGGGGAGTTGTAAAACTTCGTGTAGAAGTCTTACGACGACCGCACCATGTCTATGCTATGCAATCAAATAGCTAGTTTTCTAAAGCCTAACGCGCACACCATTAACAAGAAGCAATAATAAAAGATCTAACAACTAGGTTTCATGCAATCATAAGCAAACACAATTAGATTTACCAAGCATGTTAATTGAAAGCGAAAAACAATTAATCAAACAACACATAGATATATTGAATGATTAAAAGGGCAAAGAAGTTTCTCTCTTTAATTAAACAAGGAGTATTGAAGTGAGTACAAGAAGAGTTAGAAACCCTAAATTCGACCACGATGCTACAACAAAGATATTCCCACCAATGACTTATCGTTTTTCAGCATTAAAATATGAAAAATAGGGTTTGTATATATAAAAATAGGGCATGGCGGCGTCACAAGAAATCCTGACGCCGTTAGCCCGCCGAATCTTTCAAAGGCTTCTTTTGAGTCGGTTATTGTGACGGCGTCACAAGTCGTGGTGACGTCGTCGCTTGTTACTTTGGATGTTTTTTAATTAAGCAAATTGATGAGGTTACATTCTGAACTCTTTAATGGTCAAACGCAAATTGTTACACCCCATTTAAGGCGGAAACACGAGATGTAACAGACAGGATCGTCATAACACATTGATATAAGACAATAGAGAATTGACTAAATGAAAGATGAACATAAACGTGTCATGACGACTCCCGACACGAGTGGAGACTTATATCGTGGATGGTCAATACCACGACAACATAGCCACATAGTCATAATAATCCCACAACCCGAGACAAGTACAAATAAGATCAAATACACAATATAAACATAAAGATAGTAATGCAAGAAATACAAGGGATAAGTACCCCACAAGGGTTACGTCCTAAGTCTTTTTAAGCAATGCAAGAAGGCTCTACTCCTCCTTAGGCATAGTAATTTAATTACCTAAAAATGAATACTCAAAAACGTCAAAATAAAGTTGGTGAGCTCGTATGTTTAAGTAACAAACCTATTTGATGTGCATATAGTTTAAGTAGGACAATAGCGAGAAGATATGCATATACGGCATTTAGTATCATCACAATAACAATTCACATAATAATAAATCACACAATAGAACTCAATAACGTTGGGTGCATCCTCCCAAAGGTATACTGGGGCCCTACCTAGATGAAATGGGTGTCTCATCCTAAAATAGTATACTTTCATAATGCATGTACACAATCACACATATATAGCAATATAAACGCATATAATGTCCAAGTAAGAAATAGTGTAACATATCACGAAATATTTTAAAATATTTAAGTATCAACTTCCCCTTAGGAAAACATAAGTAAAAGAGGGGCTACGAAGACTCACATTAAGCAAAGCGGTGAATCAGAATAAATCAACAAGTGAAGGATGAGCTAGAATGTCCTAAACGCGACCTAGTTGGAATATAGCGCGCTTTAAGTGCATGCCAACGATAGCGAAAAGATGCAGATGCAATTTTTATAAAGTTCTCATCACCCGAACATGTTTGCGTTTAGTATGTAAGTCAAAATGCGATCTCGTAAAAGTTACATAGTTTTATTAAGTTTTGACGCTAACGCAAAAGTTCCTATTTTTATCAATCTCTAGAAAATCCCGCACATTATCTGTTTTCTAAATATTTCCGCTTGATTTATATCTTGTCTAAAACACACTAAGTATCCTACCAAAGTCTAGTTACCAATTTCATTCATCATTATATTTATTACTATTATTTTTAAGTCACCAACCTAATTAAATCCTATCTCGCTTACTTAATAATATTTTGAAAAGTTTTCGACGCACATAGAGAATATATAAGTGATAATATAATATTTGGTAATGATTTTATAGCTTATTCGGACTCAAAAACGCCCAAAAACCTCTTTTTAAGTTTCAAACAGCTCACATTTTTCAAGCAGAAAGTTTATAAAGTTCCTAGATTTTAGTCAGTTTTTACAAGGGCGTAACTCCTTCGTAATAAAGATTCACGGAATGGTCAAATGCTAAGTTTCAAGGAAAATCAAATTCTACAAGTTTTCTCTTATAAGTTTCACCCGACTCGGACTCGGAATGGGTCAAAAACACGAAAATATAAACTAGACATAATGAGTCAAAAATAGTTTTTGGCTGGAAAAGTTACTAGTTTTTATCCGAACTTCATTTGGTCGTAACTCACTCGTTTTAAGTCCGTTTTTGGCTATCTTTATATCCACGCATTCATATTTAAGTATACTAACATATTTTTAAACTCTCGGCTTTTTAAATTGGATATAACAACTCTTTCATAGAAAATTCAGACAGCAAGTATTTTATACCGAAACTACACCATATTTTTAGCCGCAACCATCACAACTTTATTTCTAGCCTAAATCCCTTCCACTTATTTATACCAACACTCAAACAATTCCATGACTACCTATCCCTTCCACCGATTGTTACAATAACACTAAGAACCCTTTTTAACACATAAAATCATATATTTAACCTAAAAGTACAATAATATTAAGAATAAGTTTAAAAACATAAACAAGTTGTACAAGCCTTTTTATTTTGCTAGTTTCTTTATAAAAATCCTTTACGCAAACATAGGTGATGATTTTTGAAAAGATACAAGATGTATGCTTAGATGATATACGAAATATGTAGGAAAAAGAAAAGATAAAGTTTTCTTATTAGAATGACGAAGAAAGATGTATAATAACCTGAAATGATCTTGTATCTAACCCGAATATGACCACAAATGAACCACTAGCATCTAAGTAACCTAAGATTTGAGATTAAAAAAACAAACACCAAAAGTGTGTTTTGTGTGTGTTTTAGCCAAGCCAAGAAAAGAGAGAAAAGAGAGAGATTTTGCTTGTAAGTGTTTTAGTATGTGTAAGAATGAGTGAATGAATGAATATGTGCTCACACATTTAATGTATACACACCAAGGGAATAAGGAATCTGATTGTACAAATACGGGCACGATCAGGCTTCGAAGAGATCGAAGAGTTCTTGTGATGGTTGCTGGGTTGACAAGTCTTGGATAACCTGTGTCAACACAAATGGAAACACTACTTTAAGTGAAGCGCAGGGGGTGTCCCTGCGAATCACCTCCGGTGTGAGAGTAAGTATGTTCTTTGTAAAGTAAAATAAGGTGAAATAAGTGTGTATGAAAAAGTGTTGGTTATACCTAGAGACCTGACCATCTATTTATAGGTGTGAAAATAGGATGGACAAGGCCTAGCACAAAAACCAGTGAACATGGGGGTATCCCACGATTTAAGGGGTGATTGCAGGAACTGTGTACCATGATCTTTACCTTGGCGGGAAAACCTTGGCAGAGAGGGAGAACGTTAGTTTTGACTAAGCCAAACCTTTACCCTAGTTTCGTCGAAGACCTCCCGCGAAGGGTGTAGGCCTTCGCGTGGCGGATTCCCATACTGGTAATCATCCCGAAGATGATTTTACGCCACTCAAAACTATTCAAAGATCTTATAGTGTAATTTGGGAGAAGATCTCATTCGAGCTCGAATGGGAGACCTTCGGGCCAAAGAGGGGGGTACGTCATCAGAATCCTAGGATGAGTATGAGATTCAAGTTGGTTGGGAGACACAAATGAGAAAAATATGAGATGCTTTAGTACCAAAAGGAGACAACCACAAAAAAGGTGATGTGTGTGTGGTGTGTTTGTTGAGGTGTGGCCGAACCACAAGAGGAGAGGGGGACCAAATAAAATTTTCAAATTTTGAATTTACATATAATATCTTAGATATTTGGTGATTTGAGGTAAACACATGCATGCGTGCAAAGTAATATTCACTAGTAGGTATTGTAGGATCCCGATATCACTTCACTTCATACAATCGTTCACGAAATCGAACTAGAAATGAGAAAGAAAGATTGAGTTGTTTAGAGAGAGAAAGAGGAGAGAGAAATGAGAGAAAAAGAGAATAGATATTTTTAGATATTTTTCACAACTTCACAACTAACTTTTCCAAGTGGAAAAGTTCCTTATATACCCCCGACACTTAAAAGTGACGCGCGGGATATTTAACTAGGACCCGGGCTCGGGTTTTGCTTGGGATTAAACCCGAAACATATACAATATTAGATTAACTATCGAGCCCGATTCCCGATATTATCCTATTACAACATTAACTAATTAAAGACCGAAGCTCCATCGCAGAGTGACCGAACTTCCTTGTTCGACTCAATAAATTGAGGCTAACAATCTCCCCCGAAGTGAGGTCTTGAACACGGGAACGAGCTTCCTTTATTGACTCAATAAAATTGAGGCTAACAATCTCCCCCGAAGAGAGTTCATTGATGACACTCCTTCATGAGATTAAAGAGAATTGCTTTTTTGTCGTTAATCTTGATTGGTACTTGTTCTTTCTCTTTAGTTATTTGTTTAGGCTTGTCTGTCATGCTTTGTGATCTTGACTTGAGCCTTGTCATTGTCTTTACCGCTATGCCATCTTCGATCTTATGAATTTTGACCAACAGCACATCCTTTTTGCATTATCTTGAAAGCTTCAAATCAGAGTTAGCGGAAGTCTTTGTACTTTAAATCTTAGCTTATCTTAGATAGTAATTCTTCGTAGATTGAAAGCATTTGAAATGGGGATATGATGGTTGCCATTACCTACGGTTTGACCTGCAGGTTTATAGTTAGTGATAAAACGAAAATTGGATTTGAAAATCAATCGACGTGTCACTCGTTAAAGAGTTATTTTTGTAACACATCAAGAGTGTCATATTTTATCAAAATTCATCAACCGTCAATTCATTTACTGGACCAAATCGATATCCAGTTGTCACAAGTTTGATTCATATAGAATCTCGCAAGTCACCTACCAAGAGCTTGTTTGATGCTGGCTCAAGCAGGATTTCCATCTTCATTGTGAATACATTAGTATCACTCGGATGTTCTGGCAAATATCACAATGATATTGCGTAGGACTCTTGAATTAACAGCTTGTGAACCTGCTTGAATGTTCAACAAGTGTTAGAAATGGAATGTTGTCCTAACGAGATTATTTATTGATCTCATATCTCTAGACTCTATTATGCATTTGGTTTTTAGTACTCAGTCTGGATCAGATTGCCACCTATTCAATAACAATAAAAAAAAAAGCAATCTTGGATGTGAGAGTGTCAAAAGATACCTTGTTGTATCTCCGTGACAAATGAGACAGTTTCTGTGAGAGAAACCCGAGAATGGCAGGAGAAGGGTTTGTGCATTGGCATCACTGGTTCCATGATGTCATTTTCAATGTCAGCAATCATACGTGTGATTCTGACATCAGATGAATTGAACCGCGGTTTCCGCCTAAGTTGTGTGGAGGGCTTCTTTCTTTAGACCCTTTATCTATACGATTAATTTTTCATTACTGTCAACGCCTTCAATGTCTACCATGACGTCATTACTAACACACTTGTTGTGATGTTGTCCAATGTTAACTAATCTTTAGTCAAGCATTATTCCCATATTCATTCATCTCCAATCATACCTAAGGACTGCTATTTCTAACTTTGGATTATCCTTGGGTAGATCCTCCGGTTCTGGTTGGATCATAGGATTGATTCTTAACCTAACCACCTTATGACTTCAGAATCGTCGTGAAATTAAGATGTTGTTGGGTATAAGATCGAACCATAAAACCTTTTTTTCTCGCACATGAGACGAATAGATTCATATTTTAATTACATTCTCCCCTTATTTTAATATTAAACACTTAGTTTTGAAATACCTTGGGATTAAAATATGTCATGAAATTCTTGGGAGAAAAATAATATCAGCATGAATGAGTTTGGAACATTATGATAATGTTTTGAATACATAAGAATGGTCGTTGATGATGTATCCAAGAACATTAAAACTTTGTTTTTCGAAAAACTCCCCCTCAAAAATAGGACCAATTGAAAAATTGTTGTCTTTTGAAAACATTGTGAGGGATGGAGTGTTGAACACACAATTTTGAAAGATTATGAATTGTCATCGAGAAATTCTTGAAAAATTGTGTTCAACTTTTTGAAAAACCAAATGTTAGAGGACTTCTCTTCTAACGTTAAGGGTAAGCGCACTGAAACGTACACTATCCTTTTTCTTGAGCTAAAAACATTGAATGTCTTGTAAGAACAGCTCAAGACCGAGAAACGTTAATTTTCTCGTTGTGAGGATAAGTTATAAACCTTCCTTTATTTGAAGTCCGGGTTATGTACTGACATTTGCACATAAGCCATTTAGAAAATTAGAAATGACATGTTTTGAAACTATTTGCAACTCTCGCTCGAACTTCATTTACACACCCGTGTCAATGTTAATCGACATTTCTAAGCACGTAAATGTTATCGATTCCAAGAGACATGTCGAGAAGATTCTTTTTGGAAATTTTCTATTTTTTAGATTTTGTATTTATATATATATATATACCTGTTGTCCTCAGCATTGCTATGTGAAGGTGGAATAGTAATCCCAACTCTTGTCGTGATGTAGCTGTCTTGTTTGCTTAAGGAACAACTTTTGGAACCAGCTTTGAACTTGACTGTTCATTGCTGTGGTCTTGAATTCCGAGTTCTGAACGGTTATGATCAGAAGTCATTTGATGAAGAACGAGGCCTGAACTGATGTGAACAGACATCATTGCCATGAAGACCGAGGCTTGATCTGCTGCGATCAAACGTCTTTTGAACATTGAGGAACGGGGCCTGAAGTGTTATTTTCAGCAGACACCATTGTCGTTGTGGTGCGAGGTCTGAACTGTTGTGATCAGACATCATTTGAACATTGACGACCGAGGCTTGAACTGCTGTGTTCAAACGTCATTTAAACATTGATGACCGAGGCTTGAACTGCTGTGTTCAAACGTCATTTAAATATAGTGCATCTGCAGTTATGTCAATTCTTTGTTGCTTTTGACCATTGAATGACGTACCTGCACTTAAACCCAGAGTTTGTTTGCATGCATGAATATGAGGGATATCTACATTTGAACCATGTGTGGGTTCATTTTCAACCTTGCCCGTGCAAGAGTTGAGTAGCTTTCCAGTTGGAACCCACCTAAGACAAACAGTCTTGAGAATTCTACCCGTTGGTTGCCACCTAAGACAAGATCTAGGAGTCCTTGTTTTCTCAGGGACAGTGGTAGTCTTTTTGTGTGAAAACCTATGTCCTGTCGGGATCTGTCTTTCTGGTTTCTTAGATGCACTTGACTTTTCTACGGGCATATATCTCTTTGTTGTCTTATGGGATTTTGCATCCTTATTCTGTGCAGAGGCACGAGGATTACTTGAGAGGCTATTCTAAGACGCAGTTCATCATGATTTGCACTGTAAGGCACTTTTTGCCTGTAGGACATTGCAAATTCATTGAACTTAAAGAAGGCTTTTGTTTCCTTGATATTCTCTACGTGAACATCTTTGTTTGAAACCCGAATACTCATTGATGCTTGCAATTCTACGGTTTTGGTTTGCAACCATTAGCAGTGTTGGGTTTCTAGCATGATTATCATTACTAGGGTTTCCATTACTTCTTTGTCTTTGAAGTTGTGCACTTTTCTTAGGCTTTCTCTAGGTTAGTCGTTATGACCCATGTAATTTGAGCTACTTTTTTTTTCCCTGGTGATGATGTGACAATGCTTTGGCAATTCCAGAGGGGCAGGTAGCAATCATTGGTGTTTCGAACTGCTTGTTTTCTAATCTGAGGCAAATTCTGTTGAGTGACTTGTTTAAACAAACCATCCGACACATTAGTTTTATTAACCGACTGTTTTGTTTGAAAACTTCTCATTTCAGGAGAATTTGAAAAAGGAGTCGGTTTTCCTAAAACTGATGGTTTTGGAATTCGATGAGCATTTGGTTGTCGAACAACAGATGGTTATTTAATGAGTTTCACAGGACTTTCCCTTGCAGTTCACGATCGAGTCTTTTAATCATTTATCACAGTTCTTGTCTTGCATTTGAGCTTTCAAATCTTGTATTTCATGATATTGTTCACGTTCTTTTCGAAATACATTGGAAGCATTTTCTTTGCAAACTGGGTTGTTTTTCATCTGTTCTTTACAATGTTGTAAAGAAAGTTCAAGAGAAATCGAGTGTTTTTCAAGTTTAGAAAAACTCTTTAAAAGCTTATTATGAACTTCGTTGTTAACAGATTTAGTTTGTTTCGAAAGCTTTTGTGCAAGACATTCACATTCCCTGACTTTATGAAGATATAAGCATTGTAATTCAGTGATCTCATCTAAATCAGATGAAGATTGCAAATAAGAACACATAACATCTTTAGACACACATTCTTGCAAAAAGCAATATACATGTTGGAAAATTTGACTTATCAGATTCAGTTCAATCAAGTTCATCTCAGAGAGATTCAACGTACTTTAATCTGGCATGCATTTTCTTGCTTGAGTTCATGTACCAAAGGCGAAACTTATTCATTCTGAGTCTTAAGGGCAAGGGCATCAAACATGTCTTTACTAGGATTTCCATATCTTGCGCTGTTGGGATACGAAGATGAAGTAGTCGTTTGAACAATGTTTTACCATGCTTGATTGCCAATTTCTTTCAGGATGATTGATGTTATTGTCATGACATTCTTTGCTTGTCTATCTTTTGCTTATTTGATTTAGACACTGGTAAGAAATTTTGTTTTTGACAATATTTGGCTTTGTTTTTACAAAAGATTTTCTCACATTTTCTTTCTTATTTCATTTGCCTGTGCGAACTGAATTTCATAATGATGAGTCGGGGGTTTAAAAATTTCATAAAAGGAATATTTACTTTGTGTAGTCAAAAGGTTTCACTAAGTCTTTATTCAATTTTGATCGACTCTCTTTTTAAAGAGTCAGAATCTCTTCCCTATCAGGGACAAGTCTGTTTGCAGGATCAGATTGGTCTTGGGATTACATACAAACAATGTATCTCATTTTGAGCCTTTTGAGGTCCTTGGATTGGGCAAAGGTAAGGTCTTCCATTTATTGTAGGGCATTAGGGTGCTACATATGAATGGTTTGATTGATTGACTCCGTTTGTATAACCATTTCATCAAAAAACTTTATCTGGTTTTCCTTTGAGATCATTTTGTCAATCCTTTTCCTCTTAGTTCAAATCCGTTATTACCTTTGTTTTCTCCTTGACAAGACCTTCGTAATGTGACTTGGTTAAAAGGACTTCTGTTTGCTACTCATCATGTTTCTCTTTGACACAGAAATTTCGTAGGCTTTCATTTTAAACCTTCTTTATGTCAATTTCTGTTTGAGCTATTAGTCCTAGTGCTTCATTTAAACTTATGTTCAAGTTTGTAAAAGTCAACTGTACGTATCATAATGGCTTGTACCTCTCAAACTCAGTCTGTTTATTTTGAAGTGCAACTAAGCAACTATCCCGAATACTATTAGATTCTCCTAGAGTTCTACTAGTTTCCGCTAGAATAGATTTGCACTCCTTCAGTTCTTGAGTCAATGATGCGTTTGCTTTCTTTAATTGCTTTTGTATCGTTTTGTTTTCCTCCGTATCAAGAGTCAAATTAGCAATTAAATTAGCAAGTGCAGCACGCTCATCAACACATTCAGCCGCATTTTGATCAACCTGATTATCATTAGTACATATATTTGATGAATCAGGAATGACATTGCTTTCATCCGTCTCCTAAAAACATAGGTGTCGTATGGATGCAGGTTGCTCAGGAATGCGTCTTTCATTTGCAAAACATTATTTCATATGATTTATGTACTGTTCCAAATGGCGTATTAATAGAACTTGATTCTGCAGGTAAGACTTCCTGAATCTTTGCCATGAAACCGTAATGTGCTTCCAATTTCTTCTTCTCAATCTCTTCATCTGATACAATCCTACTGCTTGTTTCATCTCCTGAACTTGTAACCGATGATGAACCTATGAACTTTTGCACTGTTGCATCTGCAACGTTCTTTCACTTAACTTTTTTCAAGGCATCTAGCTCTTGCTCATGACTTGCTCTTTCTATTATACATTGCTCAATGGAGTTCATGTTCTGGATGATTGTTTCCTTGAATGTTTGAGCTTCCATGGTAGTGTATGCATTGAAATCTTGTAATATTTACCGAGCATTTGTATTATACTTGAAAGCTCAACATCCTTTAACTGTATGAATTGTTCAACTGCCCTTTGATTGCACGATTCAGAATTGGATCCTTCTTTGTGAAGTATTTCAGTGCCTTAAACTGTGTTCTGAGTGCTTGAAGACAAGTCTTTGCATTAACCCCATGAAGATTCTCTCTTTCAAGTTGTAGCCTTAACTGATCCAGATTATGAAACATCTTTAATTTGAAAGTCTGATGCTCGTCACCAAAGAATGAGCAAAATGCTGGTTTAAATGCATCAACAGCATAAGGCGAATTAAGGAGATAGAGATCATGAAGATGTGTCTCGAGTTGTTCAAACCATGTCATGCAGATGGAGTGCCTTTGTTTTGAGAGTCGTTGCGTCAGTTGAAGCTCTCTCTCTTTTGAATTAGAATTAGAAGATTCCATTGAAATTCGATGTGTGAAATAAAATTAAGGATCTTGAGTAGATAATGTGATTGATGTTGTGGTTTTAAATGCAATTAACGTTCACGGGATTTTACAAGTCTATGATTAAAACCGATAAAAGATTAACGGGATTTTACAAAATCAATAGAAAACCGTGAATGAATAATCGGAATCAGCGGCCAATGGTTTAATTGTCTAAAAACAGATAATCGTCTGGCTAGGGTTACAGCTGTTTGTTTCAATAGGCTCACCAAGCTGAAACGGGCCTAAAAATACAGATGGGCCGTGAGCTAGAACAAAAACAAGTCTAACACAAATTCCAAAAATATGAAAAATGTCAATAACTCATAGTAAACAAGCTTTTTGGGCCTTGAAAAATCCTTAACCAGCTAAAGGGTGGTTACAGCGTGATCCGTCACGTTTTTTTCTTCGATTTGAGAGGTCACGGGACTGAAACGGACTTACGGATCAAAAGTTATGGCTGTTTTACTGAAACCCTTTTCTTCACACAAGATTTCTTGTCAAAACGCAGTGCTATCTTTAACCAAAACGCAGTGACACCAAAACGCAATGACACCAAAACGCAGTGACACCAAAACGCAGTGACTTTGGTCAAAACGCAATGAATCTTGGTCAAAACGCAATGAAATTTGGTCAAAACGCAATGAAATTTCTTCAAAACGCAATGAAATTTCTTCAAAACGCAATGAAATTTGGTCAAAACGCAATGAAATTTCTTCAAAACGCAATGAAATTTCTTCAAAACGCAACCTGCAATCAAAACGCAACCAAAAAATCAAAACGCAACATGAAGAACATCAAAACGCAACATGAAGAAAATCAAAACGCAACATGAACTTAAAATCGCCTAAAAATCGCCCTTTTTGACCTTTTAACTTGATTTCTCTTGCACAATTAGCTACCTTATGCCTAGATCTTGCTTAATAACTAAAACATTCACACATCTAAGCACAATAATTCGGGTTTGATTTTTTTATTGACTTCTTTTTGACCACGAATTTGATCTTGTTTAACCACAATAATCAGTAGATAAACAACACGGATTCCCCCTATGCTCTGGTGCCAATTGTTAGTATAGATTCCCCCTATGATCAACGATTCCGGAGGCTTGGTAAAATGGAAAAGAAAAGTATCCATATCATTTAGAGAGAAAATAGATGAAATGGGAAGAGTGTGTGTGCTTGAGAGAAAAACACACATACACATTTACAAAAGTGAGCTTCACCCCTCCATGGAAGTATGGAGGGGGTATTATATTCTAGTGAACAAACTATCGTAGCTTAATATTATTAGTCCTATGTGTCACGCTATAATTATATAATGGTAATTCCGTGTTTTGTCACCATATTTAAGGCTAACATTTCTTATTGCATCACGCCAGTTAAAAATCATGAGAAACAACTTCACGATCATGATTTAGAACTCGGTGCAGTGGTGTTCGCTCTCAAGATTGGAGGACATTATTTTTATGGGAACTTAGGTGTTACGGTGTATACCGATCACAAGAGTTTGAACACATTTTAGATCTCCAAAGGAGTTGAACATGAGGCACGCCGATGGTTTGAATTGCTAAGTGATTCGATTGCGATATTCATTATCACCCAGGTGAATGAATGTCGTTGCTGATGTTTAAGCAGAAGAACTGAGAACCACCGCTAAGAGTTCGAGCGTTGGGTTATGATATTAAGTTTGGACCTTCCCCAATAGCATCTTAAATGCTCAGTCCGAGCGCAAAACGAGAACATTAAGAGTGAAGGGACGTGGGGGAATGTTGGTTGAAAAATGCTAAATTTCTAGAAGCTTTAGAGAACAAAAGTGGAACCACGTGAGGATGGAATCCTGTGCCTCCTCAAATGGCAGAAGCTAGTTACCTTGTTATGGCGATTGCGGGATGTGATCATGCACGAATCCATAAATCAAAACTCTATTTCATCTGGGTTCGACAAATTGTACAAGACATGAAGAAGTTTATATTGGTGGTCCCAACATGAAAGCTGACATAGCAACTTATGTTAACAAGTGTTTGACCTGTGCTAAGGTCAAGGATCCCGACTTCATAGGCCATCTGGGATTGTTGGTACAATCCCAAGATACCCGAATGGGAAGTTGGAGATAAACATCACATGGGGGCATTTTGTCACGAAGCTTCTAAGAGTCTCAAGGGTATGATACAATTTTGGAGTGATCGTTTTGATCCGGACTCACAAGTCTGCGATCTTTCACACCGTATGAGAGAGGACTGATCCTTTGGATAAAACTGTGCAAGATTGTACCTGATGGAGGTAGTCACGAGGCATGGCATACCTGTTTCAATTCATTTTGTGATCGCGACCGAGATTCGCTATCCAATTTCTGAGAGGGCACTCAGAATGCTTTTGGGTACTAATTTGGATATTGAGTACTGCGTACTACCATCACAAACAGATGGGCAAAGTGAGAGGACAATTCAAACTCTCGAGGATATGTTGCGTGCTTGTGCAATCGACTTTGGAAAAGGGTTTGGGTTAACCATTTGCCATTAGTCGAGTTCTTATATAACAATAGCTATCACGCTAGCATCAAGGTCGCCAACATTTGAAAGCACTTTTTGGTCGAAAGTGTCAGTTCGCCTGTTTGTTGGACTGAAGTGGAGAGAAGCTCAAATACTCGGTCCAGAAACTAATTCAAGAGACCACAAAG
The DNA here is from genome assembly GCA_026074375.1 of Tanacetum coccineum. Taxonomy (NCBI): domain Eukaryota; kingdom Viridiplantae; phylum Streptophyta; class Magnoliopsida; order Asterales; family Asteraceae; genus Tanacetum; species Tanacetum coccineum. Next base: position 28,988 of record BQNB010057882.1, read on the forward strand.
AGAAAATCATACAGATCAAGCAAAGGATTGCAAGCCGCTGTGATCGACAGAGGAAGAGTTACGTGACTTGAAGCGTAAACCAATGGAATTCCAAGTCGGGGATAAAGTTATGCTTAAAGTCTCGCCTTGGAAAGGGGTTGTACGTTTTGGCAAATGGGGGAAGTTAAACCCTAGGTATGTTGGACCTTTTAAGGTGATAGAAAGGGTTGGAGAAGTTTGCGGGGGGATTACGGAGCTTGAACTTCAGAAAAGAATTGAGCAGAGTCCATAATACATATCATGTATCCAATCTGAAAAAGTGTCATGCCGACGAACCATTAGCCGTTCCGTTGGATGGACTTAATTTGGACGACAAACTCCATTTTGTTGAGGAACCGGTAGAAATAGCGGACCATGAAGTTAAGCGGTTGATGACATAGTCGGTTCCATTGGTTAAAGGTCGAGGACTCCAAGAGAGGGTCCTGAGTTTCACGTGGGAGCGTGGTGAAGGATCAATTCAAGAAGAAATAGCCACACCTCTTTACCAAGACCACAACGTCGTCAAGGGCTGCTTCTGTGGAGCCTTGAGGACAAGGCTCGTTTAACGGGGGAAGTCTATAACACCCTGTGTTTTCAAGTCATTGACGACATCAATAAATTCACAATGTACCTTTTTATTTTGTACGTGTTTGCTTGAAATTGTAAACGTTAAGTTAAAACGCGTACGCCAAAAATTAGCGTTCAATGTAAACGGGCATCAATCAAATAAATGTTTACATCAAGCAAGGGTTATATAATTATTTTGAGGATAATTATTAACTTTGTTCATTTTATTTTTATCGGATACGTAAAGTGTATACGTTTCGCGATAAATTGCGTTTAGGCACTCCCGGAACCACAAAAACTTTTCTACGCTTCAACAAATACCCACTTTTATACCCAATACATAAAAGTTACTCAAATATATCATATATATCCTATCTATGCCGAATTTATGGTCAATGGTACAAAGAAATACTAGAAACTCTTCCATTTGGTCAAAACAACAACATACTTCTTTAATGTACCCCATACTTCATCATTTCCTAGCCATACCTTGCTTACTTTGACTCATAAGCCCATACCCAAGACCAAAGACCATCCCTTTCACCATACCTTGTCCTTTGACTAGATTTACTCTTTATATACATGTATACATAAGAGATATAGCTCATATACATAAACACTTAACTAGAAAATCAAGCAAACCCTCCCTTTTGCTCTCTATTACTCACGGCACCAAGCACACACCCACACAAACCCATATCAATTTTTATACAACCCATACACTCCTATACACATCCATTATAAGGTATTCTAAGGTGATCCCAAGCATTGGCTAACCCTTTTTCAAGTATAACTCAAGTAAAAGGAAGTTAGGGTTTTTGTTAAGAAAGTAAGGGTTTATTTGTGCAAGCTTTGGTTTTGTGGCTAAACAAGGGTTTAGCACTAGCTCATCATCATCATCATACCTCATAAGGTTTACTTGAACTCTTTATGTTCTTATAAATTTCATTGTTATGCATATGATTATTCTATTTAGCTTAAATCACCATTTAGGTTTTATTCATGAAAATGAAGTTTATATTTGAAATGATCATTTTACACACTTACATACATGTGGTGTTATTACTTACATCATGTTAAAAAGAATGAGAAAATATTGTATCAAGTTATTTTGGTGTAAAAATGATTATGGGTAAATTAGGGTTTTTGTAGTTTCATAATATGTTTCAATATAAAGAAATACATAAGACATGTTAATATTAATTATGGATGCATATTAATGTTACTTGAACACTAAAAGGAAGTTATCTTGGAAGAAATACACTTGTACACACTTGTTTAGGTATAAATATGATTATTGACAAAACTAGTAAATTAGAGATTTCATAATGTAAAGATTATGATATTAAGTATTATCATGGATTTGT
>BQNB010057883.1:1613-38014 GCA_026074375.1 Tanacetum coccineum
AAAGGATCATGGCAAAAGACATAAAAATGGGGAAGCATAGCAGTTCTGGGGATGAATCATGAAAAGAAAGAATGTCCTTACTGAAAGGACGGAATATCCGTACCTTATGTCCAGCAGTAACGGAAAGAGATGGATAAGAAGATGGAAGCTACTCCTGCTTAATGCGATCTACATGTTAAAGGACATATATAAGTTACTTGTTCATGATTAAGGTTACTTTCCATTTTTAGTAACTTTCTATAATTAGCATGATTCCTTGATTAGTACGTTCCATGATTAACATATTCCATGATTAGTATGTTTCATAATTAGTATTCTTGTTATATTGGGTACTTCCAAAAATAGCAGCTTCTAATTATAGTAAGTTTCCAAAAATAGACTTTCCTTAATTAACTTTCCATAAATGATAACTTCCTGATTTAATAAGTTTCCATAATTAAACTTTCCAAAAATAGACTTTCTAAAAATAGCAGATTTCTATATATAGCAGGTTTCTATAAATAGCAGGTTTCTATAAATAGCAGGTTTCTATAAATAGTAAGTTTCCATAATTAGCATGTTTCTATAATTAGAACATGATCCTAATTTATCCATTTTGCAAACAAGCCGTTTCTTAATAATTCAAATATGGTTTTTCATACATTAATACTTTTAATTACTGACATAAGAACCTGTACTTTTCAAATTACACTTAAGTCCTCATTTTAAATACAAATTCGAATTATAAAATATATTATATATAATTAATCCAGTTTAAGCCCTAACAATTATCAAATGACAATTTATACCCCTTCTACCTTATTTTTCACAGAATCTATACATTATATTAACATGCCATAATCAGCCCCAAAGTTTCAGAAATTACAAAACACCCCCTTATACTTTTAAAACACAAATCGGGTAACCAATAAACTTCACAAAGACCTAATAAAATTTCCCCAATAAATTCATTCATAATTTTTATACATTCATTGGACCTGGGAAAAATATAAAAACCCTAACCCTAATTCGTTTTCCAATTTATTTCTTCATTCCTATCATAATTCCCAAAATCGCAAGAATTAGAAATTATAACCAATAATTATCTAAACTTTATAACAAATTTTTCTAACAATTTATCTGTTCATACATGATATATACAACAAAAAATTATAAAATGAAAGGTATAAATTAATTTAGAGCCGAATAAAATTCTTACAATAATGTAGGGTTAGATCATGCTTAAGCTTTAATAAATCAAAATAACGGCATGGTAAATTTTCTCATAACATATCAGATCTATATGATGTAAAATAGTTTAATAAAAATACCTTGAATAATTAAGGATGATTTATTAATTATTGGAGTTCAGGCTAGGGATTTCCGAATTCAAAAGAACACCATAAATCGAATCAAGCTTCAAACAAATGAACCAATATTTTTATTAGCTCCCTTGTAACTCCCAAGAACCCAATAAAAAATCGTTCCTTGCCTTGTGAAAAACTTATGGAGACCCCGCCACTACTTAATTGTTAAGGTTTTTGAAATGGTTTTTAAGATATTTACAAATAAAAAATGTATATAAAAAAGATATACAACATAAAAAGCCGAGATTTTGTATTCTAAGGGATATAAATTCAGATTAAATTTGCCTAAAAATATTTTTATAAATATTCCCTATTTTTATTTTATATTTTAATTGTATAATATAAGTAATTACTTATAATTATTTTGGCAAAATACATAATATATATAAAAATAAATTATTTTTCATTGCATAATAATACGATATTTAATCCTTAATATAAATTTTCATACTTGTCAACATGATGTACTTTATAATTTTATAAACACTTGTTTGAAGTTTTTATTCATGCTTTATTTAATTTTCCTGACCTAGGGGCATTTTTGGAAATTGCAACTGTTTCTGATTTTAGGGTTTTCATGTTAAGTTCCCAAAACTATTCAAAATGGCTCAATAGAACTCAAATGATGAATATTACTAAATATGGAAAGTTACTAAAAATGGAAAGTTACTAAAAATGGAAAGTTACTAAAAATGGAAAAGTTACTAAAAATGGAAAGTTACTAAAAATGGAAAGTTTCTAAATATGGAAAGTTTACCTAAAGGAAAGTTCTAAAAAAAGGAAAGTAATAACTTAAATGAATGTTGTGTAATTCGAATTCATCATTTCATTAGGTCGGTCAAGAGGAAGTGATTATGATGTCCTGTGGTGTTTTCTTTGATTATTGCTTTGTCTTCGGAATAAGTACAGATACTACTGACCTTATCGTTAAGGTTCTCATGACATATTCCTCTCTATCTTGATTTCTTATCTTTGATTACTTATGTGATTTGCTACATTTGCTCTGAGCCTTTTATCTTGGTTCTCTTATATGATCTGTTATTATGTTCTATTTGAACCCTGCTATGCTACCTTTGATATCTGAACCTTTGACATTGAACCTTTGCTATGATCCCTTTGAAATGAACTTTGATATGACTTTGCTTTGAACCCTTCAGTTTGAGAACCAAGCCACTATTTGTTTCCTAGCCATGAAGGTAACATGGCCGTGTCATTGATGCACCTTTGGCATGACTCATGTGTGGGTGAGTGATTTCTCACACCGTCCCCCATTTGATATTATATGCGCATTATGAAGATTATTATTTGTTTAAGGGGCGTATGGATGCATCCTAGATTTGTTTTGTATTCGATGGATTATGACATTATGATATTTGGATATTTGGTGACTGATGTTTGGGTGCATTCCACGTCTTTCACAATTTGGAGCTCGCGACTCCATGGTTACTATGATATGATTTGTTTGGGCTTGGTAATTGGACTTGATTTGATTTTCTGATTCATCTTACCTTACACTATAAATTGACTTCTGATTTGTCTTACCTTATATTTGTATTCCTTTGATCATGTCTTGTGATATCCTTTGTACCATGTATCGTATCCTTTGATTTCCGTTATCTTTTTGCGTTCGATTATATATATCTGTTCACTAGGCTTTGTAAGCTCAGCCGCACTTTCTTTTCCTGCGGCAGGTATCTAAGCTAGAAGCTGGGGTTGTTTTCAGGATATGAGGGCTGAGTGTGGACCTACCCTAGAGATCTTAGTTTTGATATACGAATTTGTTAGCCTCAATTTATTGAGTCGAACAAGGAAGTTCGGTCACTCTACGATGGAGCTTCGGTCTTTAATTAGTTAATGTTGTAATAGAATAATATCGGGAATCGGGCTCGATAGTTAATCTAATATTGTATATGTTTCGGGTTTAATCCCAAACAAAACCCGAGCCCGGGTCCTAGTTAAATATCCCGCGCGTCACTTTTAAGTGTCAGGGGTATATAAGGAACTTTTCCACTTGGAAAAGTTAGTTGTTGAAAATATCTAATATATCTTTTCTCTTTTTCTTTCAGTTCTCTCTCCTTTTCTCTCTTCTAAAACAACTCACTCTCTCTATCTCATTTCTAGGTCCAATTTCGTGTCGTATTGTGTGAAGTGATAGTGTTTATCGGGTTCCTTCTGTTTGGTTTCAGAGCTACGTGTGGATTCTGGTTGATTTTTGTGGTTAAAACAAAGATCAATTCGTGTGTAATATTGAAGAAAAAATCAAACCCGAATTATTGTGCTTAGATGTGTGAATGTTTTAGTTATTAAGCAAGATCTAGGCATAAGGTAGCTAATTGTGCAAGAGAAATCAAGTTAAAAGGTCAAAAAGGGCGATTTTTAGGCGATTTTAGATGAAAAAACTCGTATAATTCGTCGTTGCGTTTTGACTTTCTGGCAAAGTTCATGTTGCGTTTTGACTCTCTTCTTGTTGCGTTTTGACTTTTTTCTTGGTTGCGTTTTGACATTGGTTGCGTTTTGGTTCATTGCGTTTTGATTGCAGGTTGCGTTTTGAAGACATATATTGCGTTTTGACTAAGGAATACTTTGACCAATTTTTTATTTCATTGCGTTTTGACAAAATTTCATTGCGTTTTGACCATTGCGTTTTGACCATTGCGTTTTGACCATTGCGTTTTGACCATTGCGTTTTGAGCATTGCGTTTTGACCAAATCTCAACCACTGCGTTTTGATAAAGTTCATTGCGTTTTGACCATTGCGTTTTGACCATGTGGTTATTGAGCTTTGCTTTTGACCTAATCTCAACCACTGCGTTTTGATATAGTTCATTGCGTTTAGACATTGCATTTTGAGCAAATCTAACACTGCGTTCTTGATAAGTTCATTGCGTTTTATTGATATCAATGCGTTTTGGTCTAGGTAATCTTGCGTGATAGATAAAAGGTTTCATAAGAATCAGCCATAACCTTTTGATCCGTACTCCGTTTTAGGCCCGTGGACCTCTCAAATCGAGAGAAAAACGTACGGATCACGCTGTAAACCACCCTTTGCTTGGTTAAGGATTTCTTAAGCCCAAAAAAGCTGAGATTTTACTATGATTTATTGACATTTTTTAGTTTTTTGGAATTTGTGTTAGAATTGTTTTTGTTCTAACTCACGGCCCATCAGCATTTTAAGGCATGTTTCAGTTTGGTGAGCCTATTTAAACAATCTACTTTAACCCTAGCCAGTAAATTATCTGTTTTTATACAATTAAATCATTGGCCGCTGATTCAGAAGGAAAGCATTCACGGTTTTCTATTGATTTTGGAAAAATCCCGTTAATTCATTTTATCGTTTTAATCATTGACGTGTAAAAATCCCGTGAAGTGAATTGATACAACCACAACTCCAATCATATCACATCAACTTAAGATCCAAACAACTTTCACACTTCATAATTATTATCCATTCATTTCATCATTCTATTCAGTTCAAACATCATCAACAGTAGTCAAATGCACAATAATATCATGGCAGCTGGTTCAAAAGATCGTCCACCTATGCTTGGACCAGGAAGATATTCTCAGTGGCGTTCGCGTTTTCTACGCTACCTTGACACTAAATCGAATGGTGAATATCTGAGGAAGTGCATCTTTGAAGGTCCATATTTGCCTACAAACGTACTCATTGCAGCAGTTGAAGCAGCAGAGAACATTCTACCAGTAGCTGCACATGAAGAAGCTGAGACAATACACAACATGACAGCAGAGAACAGACTTTACTTTCAAGCTGAAAGGAAGCTTTTATCTTGTTTTGACTGGTATTTGGGGATGAATTTACTCAACTGTTGATGCATGCGCAACAATCTTAATAGGAGATGTGGGACCGCATTGAAAGGCTAAAACAGGGTGAATCGTTGAAACGTACAAGTTGTAAAGACCAGAATTATTTTGGGGGAATTTGGGAAATTTACTTCTCGAGATATTGGGAATCCATGGAGTCTTATTACTTCCGGTTTTGACTAAAATGTTGAATGAGTTGACAAGGAACAACTTGCAAGTTTCACAATGCAAGTGAAGTCAATTTCTTCAAACAACTTCAACCAAGATGTCAAGATTTGTGAACGGTTGTCAAGCAGAGACAGGTGATGACACGGTCTCATATCACAAGCTGTTTGGACGTCTGAAGCAGTTTCAAAAACGAAGTTAATGATATCCGTTCTGAGAGAGTTAGCCAGAGTTGCAAATCCATTAGCAATTCTTGTGGCTGCTCGAACCATATTAGGATAACTACTATAGGCACAAAACCTCAAAGTTCGAGTGCCCATCATACATGCAATCTTCTGCCACCCCGGACCAAGTGGTTCTACCTGTACACAAAGGCAAAGGATGCCAAACCAGTTACTCCGCAATCTGAGTAGTTTCTGAGGAAGGACAGTGATCAGAACAAGTCGAGGGATAAGGATATGGAAAAAGAAATTTGGCACTCCTTGCTAAGTACTTCAAGACTGTACAAACCTACAAACAAACAACCTTCGAATTCTTCAAATCAGGAACAAGATGAAAGATACCACACTGAAGGGTATAAAATGTCAATCAGTCATGGGCAGTTTGGGAATCAAGGTCGATGGACAGTTGCTGGGGCTAGGGATACAGTAGGCAGTCGGTAGTGCAACAAAATGGGATCAGTGCTTTCAACTGCAAAGGATATGGTACACCTTTGCCAGGGAAAGCAGGGAAGGCCAAGCGGGGTTAAAAGACTTCGGTATCACAGAAGGTGAAGATTGATGATTGCAAACAAGCTGAACAAGGTGTTCCTCTGCAAGCTGATTGGCTAGAGGACACTGATGAAGAGATGATGAAAATACAAGGAATTAGAAGCCAACTGATTACAGCGACATGGCAATGATCAGGAGGTTCCTGAAGAATCCAGTTTCTACTGGTCAGCCACTAAGAACAGGTATAAAACCACTGATTGAAAATGATGTGTTTGCCGCCTATGTGAGAGTACATTCTGAGCAACCTGAATCATTAATGACACCATTGTTTGGAGAAGGATGATAGCAATGTCACTCCTGATTCATCAAATATATGTAATAATGATAATCAGGTTGACCAAAATGCTGTAGAATGTGCTGCTGATGAGCGTGCTGCGCTTGCTAATTTAATTGCAAATTTAACTCTTGATACTGAGGAAAAGACTATACGATTTTAAAAGTCAATTAAAGAAGCAAACGCATCATAACTTCAGGAAATGAAGAGTGCAAAAACTGAACCTTGATGAGACTAGAGGGATCTGGGGGAGGCTATTAGCGGTGGGTAGTCTCTGATCGCACTTCAGACCAAAAAGACTGAGCTTGAGAAGTATCACGGCCTTAATGACCTAACGAGTGATTATAAATATACTTCAACAAAGTTAATGACACTCTAGGACTTTTTGCTTTTAAAAACTTTTGAGCATAGAAGAGGTTTTATAAAACCAATACCTATGGTAATTTTCAGTGTAAATCAGAAACAGATGAGTAGTCAAAATGAGTCTGTTAAATAGGTCACAATTTGTAAGGTATCTCAAAGAGAAAACAAATAAGGTTATTTCGGATTTAAAGGTTAAGGAAGGAAAAGACATTGACACGATGATTGAAATGGACAAACAAATAAAGTTTTTAAATGAAATTCTTTATAAACGCAATCAGTCAATTCAGACCATTCACATGTTAGCACCCAAATGCGCAACGTATCATGGTAGATCAACCTTTGCTAATCCAAAGTACCTCAAGAAAGCTCAATCTGATAAGCCTCGTTTGTATGAGATCCCATATGATACTTCTGATCCTGCAAACAGATTTTGCCCCAATGGGGAAGAGACAGTGACTCTTGAAAAGGAGAGTAGATCAAAATTGGATAAAGACAAAGTGAAACCATATAATTACACATATCAAAACAGTCTTTATGAAACTTTCAAACCACCATCCAAAGCCTATCTTGATCAGTTGGAACGCGCTAAAGAAGTTAGGAAGACAATGTGGAGAAAAACGTTTGTTAGGACAAAACCAAACATTGCTAAAAACGTTGGCTTTCTACCCATGTCTAAATCCATTAGTAAAAGTAGACTACTTTATAACGAAATGACAAACAACTTCAATCATTTTAGAACAATTTGTCAACAAACGTGGTCTAATCATACTAGTAGTGCATTTCCTAACCCAACTGCTAAGAGTATGGAAGTTTTGATCAAAATCTTATTAATGCCTCTTTCAGACAAAACAATACTAGACAGTCATTGTTTTATTCATGAACTAAAAAAGGAAATGAATGACGATTTGGAGTACGTTAATTCCCTTGAAAAGGAGCTTGACGAACTTGAATCAGAAAAGGCTGATTTTTCAAACATATATGATCTACTTCTCGAAGAGTGTGTGTCTAAAGATGTTACATGTTCATATTTGCATTCTATGTCTCATTTAAATGCTAATACTGAATTACAATGCTTGTATCTTCATAAAGTCAAAGAATGTGAATGTCTTGCACAAAAGCTTTCGAAACAAACTGAATCTGTTAATAACGAAGTTCATAATAAGCTTTTAAAGAGTTTTGCTAAACTTGAAAAACACTCGATTTCTCTTGAACTTTCTTTACAACATTGTAAAGAACAGATGAAAAACAACCCACTTTGCAAAGAAAATGCTTTAAATGTATTTCAAAAAGAACGTAAACAATATCATGATATACAAGATTTGAAAGCTCAAATGCAAGACAAGAACATGGTGATAAATGAGTTAAAGAAACTCATTCTGGTAACAAAAGGAAAGACTGTGAAACTCAGTTTGATAAACCATCTGTTGTTCGACAACCAAATGCTCAATGGATTCCAAAACCATCAGTTTTAGGAAAACCGACTCCTTTTTCAAATTCTCCTGAAATGAGAAGGTTTCAAACGAAACAGTCGGTTAATAAAACTAATGTGTCAGATGGTTTATTTAAACCAGTCACTCAACAAAGTTTGCCTTAGAAAAGAAACCAATTGGTTCGAAACACAAATGTGCTTAAATCAGGAATGTTTAGAATTGCCTCCACCACAACACAAACTAGAACACCACAGTTGCCTCATGCTTCTAGGAATACTAATCCTCACATGTCTAAATCTTCAGGAGTAATTCACACTACTAGTGTTAGCAGACTACAACTTAAGTGCTATCAAGTTAAAGATAAGGTCGTGCCAAACAATAGTCAAGTGAAGTTTCAAAAGAAGGAAGTAGAAGACCATCATAGGATTTCTGGTATCTCTAAGAAAACAAAGTCAGTAACTGCGTGTAATGACAGTTCAAACTCCAGAACTTCGATGCTTCAAATGTATTTCGAAAAGAACGTGAACAATATCATGAAATACAAGATTTGAAAGCTCAAATGCAAGACAAGAACATGGTGATAAATGAGTTAAAGAAACTCATTCTGGTAACAAAAGGAAAGTCTGTGGAAACTCAGTTTAATAAACCATCTGTTGTTCGACAACCAAATGCTCAACGAATTCCAAAACCATCAGTTTTAGGAAAACCGACTCCTTTTTCAAATTCTCCTGAAATGAGAAGTTTTCAAACGAAACAGTCGGTTAATAAAACTAATGTGTCGGATGGTTTGTTTAAACAAGTCACTCAACAGAATTTGCCTCAGATTAGAAAACAAGCAGTTCGAAACACCAATGTGATTGCACCTGGCCCCTCTAGGAATTGCCCAAAGCATGTGTCACATCAGTCACCAAGGGAAAAAGTAGGCTCAAATGACATGGTTCATAACTACTACCTAGAGAAAGCTAAGAAAAGTGCACAACTTCAGAAAGACAAAGAAGTGAATGGAAAACCTAGTATGATTGATCCTGCTAGATTACCCAACACTGCTAATGGTTGCAAACCAAAACCTAGGAATTGGCAAGCATCAATGAGTAGTCGGGTTTCAAACAAAGATGTTCACTTAGGAGAACATAGGAAACAAAAGCCTTTCTTGAAGTTCAAAGACTTGCAATGTCCTACATGCAAAAAGTGCCTTTACAGTGCAAATCATGATGAATGCGTCTTAGAATACCTCTCAAAGTTAAATCCTCGTGCTTCTGCACAGATTAAGGACGCAAAATCCCATAACACAACAAAGAGATATGTGCCCGTTGAAAAAACAAGTGAATCTAAGAAACCAGAAAGACTGATCCCCAAAGGACATAGGTTTTCACACAAAAAGACTACCACTGTCCCTGAGAAAACAAGGTCTCCTAAATCTTGTCTTAGGTGGCAACCAACGGGTAGAATTCTCAAGACTGTTTGTCTTAGGTGGGTTCCCACAGGAAGGTTATTCAACTCTTGCACGAGCAAGGTTGAAAGTGAACCCACACATGGTTCAAATGTAGATATCTATCATATTCATGCATGCAAACAAACTCTGGGTTTAAGTGCAGGTACGTCATTCAATGGTCAAAAGCAACAACGAATTGACCTAAATGCAGATGCACTATACAATGAAAAGCAGGAAAATCTCAGAGTGTGGTTGCTGAAATTTTTGATATCTAAGAAACCAGTGCCAGAATGGTTTCACAAAAGATGAGCTACATCAAATGACGTTTGAACACAGCAGTTCAAGCCTCGGTCGTCAATGTCAAATGGTGTCTGCTGAAAATAACACTTCAGGCCCCGTTCCTCAATGTTCAAAAGACGTTTGAACAACGCAGTTCAAGCCTCGTTCTTCATCAAATGACTTCTGATCATAACCGTTCAGAACTCGGAATTCAAGACCACAGCAATGAACAAGCAATGAACAGACAAGTTCAAAGCTGGTTCCAAAAGTTGTTCCTCTAGCAGTCAAGACAGCTACATCACGACAAGAGTTGGAATTACTATTCCACCATCATATAGCAATGCTGAGGACAACAGGTAAATAAATACAAAATCAGAAAATCAGAAAATTTCCAAAAAGATTCTTCTCGACATGTCTCTTGGAATCGATAACATTTACGTGCTTAGAAATGTCGATTAACATTGACACGGGTGTGTAAATGAAGTTCGAGCGAGAGTTTTCAAATAGTTTCAAAACATGTCATTTCTAATTTTCTAAATGGCTTATGTGCAAATGTCAGTACATAACCCGGACTTCAAATAAAGGAAGGTTTATAACTTATCCTCCCAACGAGAAAATTAACGTTTCTCGGTCTTGAGCTGTTCTTACAAGACATTCAATGTTTTTAGCTCAAGAAAAAGGAACCTTAATGTATAATAGGATAATGGTTTTTCCATAAACTGGGTGTTGATGGTGATCCGGTATCGGATCCGACTTTGTATCAAAGTCTTGCAGGTTCTCTCCAGTATCTCACTTTTACTAGACCAGATATTTCTTATGCAGTTCAGCAGGTTTGTCTTTATATGCATGATCCTCGGGAGCCTCATCTCTCTGCTTTTAAGAGGATTTTGCGATATGTTCAGGGTACTCTGAATTATGGTTTGCAGTTATTTTCTTCATCTACCACAGATTTGGTCGCTTATTCCGATGCGGATTGGGTTGGTTGTCCCACCACTCGGAGATCGACTTCAGGGTCTCGAAAAGACAAAGTTTTAATTGTTCTTGGATACATCATCAACGACCGATGTCTGTGTATACACAAAACATTATCAAAATGGTTCCAACCAGTCATGCTGACCATATTTTTCCCACTGTTTTTCAAGACATATTTTAATCACAAGGTTTTCAAAAACTAAGTTGTTTATTATTTTAAAATAAGGGGAGAAAATGTAATTAAAAATATGATCTAACTAATCGACTCAAATGTTCTGAAGAAAAATTTTTTATGGTTCGATCTTATACCCAACAAAACATCTTACTTTCACCGACATTCTGAAGTCATAAGTGGTTAGTGTTAGGAATACCAATCCTATGATCCAACCAGAACCGAAGGATCTACCCAAGAATAATCCTAAGTTAGAAATGAGCATCCTTAGGTATGATTGGAGAGAATGTATAGATGGGAATAAATGCTGACTAAAAGATTGAGCTAACACTAAGAACAACCACAACAAGGTGTAGTATGACGTCCAGGAAGCATAGAAGGGCGTTGAAAGAATGAAAAAGAAATGTAAGGATAAAGGGTCTAAAGAAAGAAGCCCTCACACAACTTAAGTGACAGAAACACGGGTCAATATATATGCTGTCAGAATCACAAGTTGATTGCTGACAATTTTTTTGACACAATCATGGACCCCAGTGATGCAATGCACCCACCTTTCTCAGCCATTCGAGTTTCTCTCAACAGATACTTGTCTCATTTGTCACGGAGATACACACGTTATCTATTGACATCTCACTCCGAGATTGTTGATAATTGAATAGGGGGCAATATTCTCCAGCCCTCGCGAGGTACTAAAACCAAAAGGCACTAATCGTGTCTAACCAAGAATCAATAAAAACTCGTTAGGACACATTCCAGTTTCCTAACACTTGTTGAACATCAACAAGTTCACAAGCTTTATCAAGAGCCTAACGCAATATCATTGTGATATTTGCCAGAACATCCGAGTGATACTAATGTATTCACAATGAAGATGGAAATCCTGCTTGAGCCAGCATCAAACAAGCTCTTGGTAGGTGACTTGCGAGATTCTATATGAATCAAACTTGTGACAACTGGATATCGATTTGGTCCAGTAAATGGAATGACGGGTTGCTGAATTTTGATAAAAACATTACACCTCGATGTGTCATAAAACAAAAACTCTTTAACGATTGACACGTCCTTGATCTTCAAATCAATTTTTACCTCGTTTATCACTAACGTAACCTGCAGGTCAAACGGTGGTAACGGCAACCTCAATCCCTCATAATGCTTAATCTACGAAGACATACTATCTAGAAAGCTCAAGATTTAAAAGACAAAGACTTCCGCTAACTCTGATTTGAAGCTTTCAAGATAATGCAAAAGTATGAGCATGTGGGGTTTAAAGAGAACACAAGATCGCAAGATGTTCAAAACGATAAAGACAATACAAAGGCTCAAAGTCATGATCGCAAAGCATGAAGGAAACAAGCCAACACAACAAATAACTAAGACAAAGAACCAAGAACTACTCAGCTTAAACGACAAAAGCAATCTCACTCACATGATCTCATGAAGGAGTGTCATCAATGAACTCACTCGGGGTATATGTTAGCCTCAATTTTATTGATTTCAATAAAGGTAAGCTCGTTCCCAGTGTTCAACGACTCACTTCGTGGGGAGATATGTTAGCCTCAATTTATTGAGTCGAACAAGGAAGCTCGGTCACTCTACGATGGAGCTTCGTCTTTATTAGTTACGGTGTAATATGATATTAATGGAATCGGGCTCGATAGTGAATCTAATATGTAGTATGTTTCGTGGTTAAATCCAATCAAAACCCGAAGCCACCCAGGTTACCTAGTTAAAATATCCCCCCGCGCGTCACATTAAATGCGTAGGGATATATATATATATATATATAGATATTTTCCTTTTAAAAATATCTATCTCATAATCTTTTTTCATAATATCTAATAAATCTTTTTCTCTTTTCTCTCTCAATTCTCTCTCCTCTTTTTCTCTCTCTAGAACAACTCTCTCTTTCTTATTTCTAGTTCGATTCGTGTTTGATTCTATGAAGTGAAGTGTTTATGGGATCCAACAGATACCCTCACGTGATCCCACCCTGACTTTAGTTCATTATTCCATCAATTACACATCACAAAACATTAGCACACAACATTCAATAGGTCACTGATATAGACCCCATGCATCTTTGACAACACATTATCACAGTAATCAAAATATTTCCAAACACTTTGCATCATTTCCACCCCAATAAATCATAAGAAAAGAGGGGCTATGAAACTCACCTGAAGCACAAGCAGCTTCCAAACAATATCCACACAAGCTACACAATACAAACACAAATTGTTACACACATTACGCAAGCTAAAAGCTCATGTCCATAAGTAACATCTCTCATGACAATGAAATAGTCTAAGGTTTAATTAACCATCATTGCAACGTACACCCGACACCAATATGCCCAAACGTAACCACTTCATTAACTCTTTACACTAGTTACTTATAATTAACTCAGAATTGCAGAATTTTATCATGACTTTACGTACCCTAAACCCTTACTTAATGACCCTCATAATTCATACCAAAAGAATCCGCCCAAGTACATATATGAGTAATATTAACTACTTTGGAGTTCCAAAATAGCCATTTACAGAATTCACACGATTACTCTAAGAAGCGATATCAAACTTCAAAACCGGAGGTCCCAATTCGGATCTGATTGCATACGAGAAAAGGTTTGACTTATTAACCATACTTAGACAAAAAATAGAAGTTATACTTCCTGGTTTCACACTACATAAACATATGGAACACACAAACTATTGCGTAGAAGGCACAAAGCTCAAATTTCGAATTTTACCGTAGGGTTTTAAACCCCTCACAAGAACATGAGACTTATAATCTAGACAACCGTATTTACTGTTTTTACAACTTTTAGTATAACCAACATTTGAATGACTTCCCGACCTTAAAAACTTTCGAGGCCAAATTTTCTGGAAAGTACATTCAATGAGCTACTGTTTAGAGTCTAGAAACACTCAAAAAACTAGTACCATCAAGGAGATATTTAACCTCGTGAACATCAATCCTAAATTTTGCCTCATCTCAAATCAAGTTTTTAACCGCAAATCTAACATAACCAATTGCATGAATCATTGAACCTAATCGAGGCAGCCCTAAACCATTCAATCATCATTCAATACGAGCATTGAATACATCGAAGTTTATGAAAACCCTATGCTCCATCAAAAATTATTGTTACATGGAATATATAAATTTAGATAGGATTGAACATGGCATAACCTTGAATCGCTAGAACTAGACAACGATTCTTGAGTTTATCCTTGTCTCAACAATGAAAAATTACGTTTCTTAGGGTTTTTGGTATTGTGGCTGCATAATGAAGCGACCAAAAGAAGGGAGAAAGGTGAAGAGGTAACATGAGTGCAAGATCATTTGGTGTCATTTATCTCTAGTGGGTCCTTACCTTCTCCCCTAGCTTGCCAATTTGAGATAAAAATTATAACCCGAAACCCACGCATCCTAACCAAAACCGATCGGACCCCCTCTTTAAAAACATATTTGATATAATAAATGGTGTTAAATTATTAATTAACCTATTATCCTCATGTATCCTTATCGTATTAATTAAAAATCTAAGCTTAATTTTATTATATCCTTTTTTACTTAAGACGTCAGACATACTAAACGTCTCTAAATATAACTTATCATTTCACAAAACCACTTTCTACATTTAGAACAACTTGTGCTACAGAGGGAACTTCTATATTGAGTCACATCATTAACTCCTTTCCCAACATGACAACATTTCCCTCTAAAAGCTTAAGCACATAATCATCCACTATTGGACGTAGCATGTGCATGCAATACGCCATCCTTTTCATTATCACTACACATGAACATATGGAATACTCAAGTACCAAACACAAACACACCTGCAAGAATGAGATGTCGCATAGACACCTCAGAAAGTGATATTAAGCACAACTTAAACCGCGTTAGCACACAAATAAACTACATAGCACACAATAAGATACACACAAAATGGGTCGCCCTCTTACTTAGCCATTCTAAATGGTATAAACTGAACCCGCTCAAATCACGCTTTGTCACAGATATGGCCCCTCCTTATGGAATCCTCCTCGTCCCGAGATTTTAACTAGCCGATACAGCAAGCACTATCAACAAATAACTAAGGATACTTAAATTCATAATAATCGTCTCGCGCTCCCACGGTGAACTCGGCCATGCTTTGAATCCTAACGAACACTTGACAAGATATACTTACTACGGCTGTCAGAATTCCTAACTCACGATAGCCATAATATCTATCTGGGGTTCTCAACACAACTTAAAAGTCCATGTCGATTTTGATCTCATCGCAATGACACAACGCAAATTAGCAATCTGCCGAGACATCTCTTCAGATAGATGACACATGAAATTTGTCAATCACGCTACCCAAGCTCTCAGGTAAAGCCTCAACACTATAAGCTACAAGGCAATCCTTATCAGTGGATCTCGAAACGGTTTCTACATATCCTCTTGCATAACATTCCTTGTCTTCAAAAACAAATCACGGCGCCTTCCAAGGCGACATCTTAACAACACAGAATCGACCTACCTCCGAACTCTAATGCTTACGCCTATTACCTAACATAGGCTGCTTTTGACCAATCTCTCACAGCTTTGGGGCATTTTCTGTGTACCACAACAACAACCTTCATCAGTCGATTTCCTTGCGAACTAACTCGGTCCCAACTCCACACTACTCTTCCCCAATCTCTGCCCATAGAAAATCAAAGTCGCAACCACACAATTTCCCTCCAAATAACAAATGCTAACTCAAACGGAGCAACACCGAATCTCAAATGAATAGCTACCACCAAAAGTAACACATTGCCCTCAATCTATTCATCTAAAAGTCGAATCATACTTTCAATTTTGTTCCCATCCGCTTGAGGTATCGCTAAGCAGTATAAAAAATCCAATCGCATCTCTAACACTTTCTGCAGTGTCCTGCCAAAGCATCACAGGGTAAATCGGTCCATACAACCAAGCTGGTAAATCGTCACCTACCAACCAAAATAAATCACAGCACCCACAATCTAAAAGGAATTTTTTTTCCAACACATTGCAACAAAGTCCAGGGACAAGAGCCAGTTTAATGCTGACTGAAGCGCACAAAGCACTTTCTCCATAATCAGTACTGCATCGCGCGATTCTGTACTAACCAGGCCTGTTAATACTGCTCCCGCCTATCCTAAACCAAAACAACATAGAATGATCATCAACTTACTCACAAAATCTTCTCTTAACATCCAAAAGCAACTACACCAGTAACACAGGGACTTCTCTCTAACAATACTAACCAAAATCAGCAGCTAAAACCAATAATCTTAATGAAAAAAGTTAAAACAGCTCGTGATTAAAGGGCAATGTACGCACCACTCGCTGGGCCAAAAACAGTAGTTACGTGCTCTTGCTAGAAGGGAAATATGAGGAGGAAAATGTTGTTAAGTCCTTAGCATGCTGGATTTGAGGAGACCAACTAGGAAATTAATGACACCATAACACCCAAGACAATGGATTATACATGCTTAAAAGAGTGATAGGTTGATCTACAAGGCAGACTCAAGTTAGTAATGGCTTGGGTCCCTAAGAGAAACTAATTCTCTTATTTTGAGTGCAGGGTAATCCGCAATATACTTTACAGGATCAAGGGATTTTTGACAGTGGATGCTCCAGGCATATGACTGGAAACAAGTCCTTTCTTACAGATTATCAAGAAATTGATGGTGGATTTGTTGCATTTTGAGGAAGTTCTAAAGGAGGTAAAATTACTAGAAAAGGTAAAATTAGGACTGGTAAATTAGACTTTGAAGATGTATACTTTGTAAAGGAACTTAAGTTTAACCTTTTCTCTGTCTCATAAATGTGTGACAAGAAAAACAATGTTCTTTTCACTAAGACTGAATGTCTTGTTCTATCTCATGACTTTAAGTTACTTGATGAAAGTCACTTAAAGTTCCCAGACATGACAACATGTATAGTTTTGATCTAAAGAATGTTGTTCCTTCAGGAGGTTTAACTTGTTTATTTGCAAAGGCTACAATAGACAAGTCTAATTTATAGCATAGGAGGATAGGTCATATAAACTTTAAAACTATGAATAACCTTGTGAGGGGAAACCTTGTAATAGGATTGCCTTCAAAGCTTTTTGAAAATGACCATACTTGTGTTGCTTGTCAGAAGGGAAAGCAACACAAAGCCTCTTGTAAGACCAAGCTTGTGAGCTCTATCAGCCAACCCTTACAAATATTGCATATGGACTTATTTAAGCTAACATCTATAAAGAGTATCAATCACAAGACATATTGCCTTGTTGTCACTGATGACTTTAGTAGGTTTAGTTGGGTTTTCTTTTTGGCCACTAAGGATGAGACTAGTGGGATCCTTAAAACTTTTATAACTGGCATTGAAAACCTAATAAATCATAAGGTTAAAATCATCAGATGTGACAATGGAACTAAATTTAAAAATAATGACATGAATTAGTTTTGTAGGATGAAAGGGATTAAGAGGGAATTCAGTGTTGCTAGAACTCTAAAACAAAATAGAGTTGCTAAAAGAAAGAATAGGACACTAATAGAAGCAGCTAGAACTATGCTAGCAGATTCACTTTTACCTACTACATTTTGGGCTGAAGCAGTTAATACTGCTTGCTATGTTCAGAATAGGGTTTTAGTGACCAAGCCTCACAACAAGACACCTTATGAACTATTACATGGTAGACCACCTAGTATAAGTTTTATGAGACCTTTTGGGTGTCCTGTGACCATTCTTAATACCTTAGATCCCCTAGGCAAATTTGATAGGAAGGCTGATGAGTGGTTCTTGGTTAGATACTCTATAAATAGCAAGGCTTTTAGGGTATTTAACACTAGAACTAGGAAAGTAGAGGAGAACCTGCACATAACCTTTCTTGAAAACAAACCTAATGTTGCAGGGAGTAGACCAAATTTGCTCTTTGATATTGTTTTACTAACAAACTCTATGAATTATGAGCCAGTTACTGCAGGGAATCAAACTAATAGGAATGCAGGTATCAAGGATAATGTTGATGCAATACCTACTTAACAATATATTCTGCTACCATTACTTTATGATAGTCCACAGAGCTTAGAGGATGCAGTTACTGATGATACTAGTAAAAATACTAATGAAAAACAAGCAAATGAGGGTGAAAGAAATGGTCAAGAGAAGGAAGGAGGAGCTTTAAATAGAGAAGGTGACCAGATTGTGCAAGATTTAAGAGCTGAATTGGATAATTTGCTTGTTCAACAGAAGGAAGGTTATGCTACTAGCACTAATAGAATTTCTACTGTTAATCCATCTGTTAGTGCTGCTGGGCAAATGTTTGGTAATGCTGATGATCTTCCAACTAATCCTCTTATGCTTGATTTGGAGGATACTGCTGATCTTCTAAATACTGGTATCTTTAGTGGTGCATATGATGATGAAGATGAGGGTGCAGAGGCTGACCTCAACAACTTAGAAACAACCATGAATGTTAGTCCTATTCCCACAACCAAAATTCACAAGGATCATTCTAAAGACCAGATCATTGGAGACATAAATTCAGCTACTCAAACAAGGAGGATGATCAAGATTTCTAAAGAACATGCGTTGGTCAGTTACATTAATAAGCAAAGAAGAACAAATCACAAAGATTATCAAAACTTCTTATATAACAACCCAAGAATTTTCATCAAATGCAAAACCTATTTTACTATTATCACAATTGTACGAGGAAATTTTTCGCTTTATTACATTACTTATATATCTCAGTATGTCATAACTAAAGTAGACGAGCTCACGCAACCTATCTATGACCATCCTATCTTCATATATGTCAAGCAAACATCATAACATGTCAAGTCAATATCATCATATCCCTTTTACAAGGTACATTATTCCTATAATGTACTATTCGCAATGTTATATCTAAACGGGCTTTAAACTGTTATCGTATACCTCTAAACCCTAATTCCATAAAAGATTAATATATAAAGTGAATGTACAAGCTACTAAAGCATATGTACAAGTATCATAACATCTCATATGAATATACATTCTATCCAAAGAAAGGTACAAGTCCTTAAAAGCTCAATATACAAGTCATTAAGCATGATCTCTAAAATAGCCATTTTACCTCCGTTTTCATTCCAATTTCTTCACCACAACTTGTGTACAAGCTACTATACTCATTCTACAATGTGTAAACCCTAATTATTATATTCATAAGCCTTCACACACATATCTACACTCAAAACCCTAATTCAAAAGTCAGAAACCCTAACCCGAGCTAAATACTACACAATGACCCGTTTCTTCATTTTAATCCATTTTAAACCTTAACCAACACTCAAATAAGTTGCACTAACTTATTTTACAATCATATCAATCCTAATCAATCATTATTTCATCATTACTTCATCATCTTATTTCATTTGTACGTAAAACGAATCCGAGAAACCCTAAATGTACCTAATTGTGCACTAAATGTAACTTTGACCCGTTTACTCATTTTCTGACCATCTCATTCTCAAGAAAGCAACCAAGAGTCATTGTAAACCCATAAAATGAGTTTACAAACCTTTATCCATCATTATCCATCCTTGCTTCAACAATGTACGAGAATTACAAAGCTAGAAAACCCTAAAAGCCTTATATGAACCCTAATTCCAAGCTACGGCTTATTCTTTCAATTTCAACCCATCTTAACTAAAACCAACAAATTCCCTTTAACACTGTCTGGATCAATCATCTACACAATTTGATCCAATAACCCAAAAAAAAACAATTGAAAGTCCCCCCCCCCCAAGAAAACCCTAAACCGAACAAAGTTGAAACCCACGAACCACATTCTTCCCCAAATTCTAACTCGTTATAACCTAAACCACCTATCAAACTTTGATTATAAACCATAATGTGAGCCTTGAGGTCAGAAACCTATCACTCTTAATCATTTAGCATATGAATCTTAACATGAAACCATAAAACAAACCCTAAATAGTACCAACTGTACCCGCGGCTAGAATTTTTCACCAATAAACCCATTAATAAACTCGAAACATACAACGAAATACTAGATGAACACACTTCATACATGTCCTATGATCATTAATATACCATAATTAACCATGCTTACACGAATTATACACTAGAAACACAGAAAACCCTTTCGAACTCCAATCCAGACCCTGAACCTATTCTTTTTCCTTATTTAAAAGACCCATTAAAACCATACAGTGCAAATACCACCAAGGAATACTTCTAGAGACCTATAGCAAGCATTACCCAGCTGCTTAGGACATCTCTTGGCCAAGAAAGAGGCCACATGAGCCTCCTTTAGCTCATATTAGCCGTGGAAGCAAGGAAGCAAGGCCAACACATTCAAGCTACTCCTAGACCTCCCACACTTTCTTTTCTAGCTTATACACATCACATATTAGCCCTCCTATGTGTCAAGAACAGAAGCTAAGGGTTCCCTTCACCCTCTCAACTCAAAATAGTATAAATAGGGCCTTTGGTGTTCATTCATACTCGCACCATATCTCATCTCTCTCAAACCCAATTGGCAGAAATCCTTTGGCTCCCTTATGATCCTAATGATCATTAAAGAAGTCAAGAAGCGAAGCCCCTGAAGAATTGAGGCCTCAGAAGTAAAGAATACAAGGCGTACTAGTAGGAAAAACAACCCCGAATGACCCATTTCCACATATTTGAATCATTGAACTACCTAACCCAGGTTTTATAATATTCCACTTCTGCTACAAACACCCTCCAATGTCATATGATCCTAAAACACTCATTTTAAAGTATACATAACTCAATTCATGCTCAGATTTCCCAAATTGAATCCAAAACCGACACCAACCCTATTTTCGTGTTTTTCTTAAAAGCTAAATGTTATAATGATTAAATATTTGTATAATCATACTAGCATGCTTAAATAAATGTTAAAATAACCACTTTTATGATTATTTAAGGGTAATTAGGAACTTAAAAACAGCGCATTTCGTATTGAACCCTATAATAGTACCCGTTTGGAGCTTCCTAGCCTAAACGATCTATATTTAAACTAGCGTTACGTTAAAACTTCATATTTTAATTTAATTATAACGTATAAAATGTCTAAGAAATGTTAGAACAAAGCTTGCATGGCAATTTGACATGTTTTTGTAATTATAATCCATGCAAGGGTAAATATATCGTAACTTTTAGAAACTTATAACTAAAAAGACTAAAAGTGTCATTTTATCAAAATAATAACTATAGGTTACTATTTAAGTCACTTTCAAAGTCCCAAGGTTTTACTTGGTATATCTGTACAAATTTAAGGGACCAAAGTTATGTAAAAAAACAAACTCCAAGGGCCTAATTGCAATTTACCAAACCTTAGGGACTGAAAAGTATCATTTGAAAAAGAATAAAAACATGATGTAAAACCTAACAAGACATAACTTTAATTAACGCCTCTCGTGCTTAACATTCCATATATTGATATAAAACCTTAAAAACCGAATTATATCTTATCACAAATACTAGGAGTCTTCAAAGGTTAAGAGGTATCATCTTGGTATTACGTTCTGACTTGTAGTTGTTTGTTTTACAATTAAAAAGAGCCATATCTAACACAAACTTTTTACTGAATGACTTCTGAATTATGATGGCCCGAACGGTGATACAATAATTCCAAACTCCTCAATCAAACTCATAACTCTTAAAACTAAAGTTCTAGAGTATAATCTTCCTAAGACTCAACATATTTACTCAAGTTGCGTGACATGGCTGTTTACTATCATTTTACTATATCAACCTTCCCCGGTTAAGATTGTGATAAGGTCGTCAACTTTCATTTTAGAATATTTATTACATCTACCTACCAAGTGAAGTTCATAACCTCGCCTTTACTTATTTACATGTTTTATAAACCCGCGAGGGGGATACATGCTTGTTACAAACTCTTTTACATACTCATTTATCTTATAACAATGTGATTGTTTTTCAATGACTTAGTGAGTTCATAGCCTCACTTTTAATCTCTTAAATGCTTTCATAAACCCGCAAGGGGGATACGTGCTATAAATAACGAATACAAATGTTTTACCAGACTATATGCTAATCTGATGTATCATTACAATCAATGTCTAAGTTATAAATCCTACAAGTCATTAAATTTGACTTCAAGTCATTAAATTGACTATGGATGTTAATCTGTTAGTATCATAGATCCTACAAGTCGTTAAATTTGACTTCAAGTCGTTAAATTTGACTTCGAGTCGTTAAATTGACTTTGGATGTTACTATGTTGATATATGAGCTCTTCGAGTCATTAAATTGACTTTAGATGTTAATATATGAGCTCTTCGAGTCGTTAAATTGACTTTGTTTGATAATGTGCTGATGACATGAGAACAAGACCAATCAAATCAAACAAGGTAATAACGGGATAATACATTGTTACTATGATTCATTGCGATTATTACTAATAACGGGTATATAATAACATGACCCAAGATCATAACAATATCATTTTCATAATAATTGTGTTTATACAATTATTATACTATTACTTGTATTCAAACTATTTATATCAAACCTATGAATTTCACTCAACCATTATGTTGACTTTTTAGCATGTTTATCTCAGGTAATTGAGCAAGTTGCGGCATGAAGTGGCATGGACTCAAAGATGGCTGAACTGTTATCATTCAAACATGATGTTTTAGATTTTGGGACCTGCATTTTGTAAAACTCTGATTTGAAATGAATGATAACATATCTTTTGAATAAACGTCTCTTTTGGGTCATTTTCTATGATTATGATTGTTGTTTCCATGAAGTAATACCCCAGATTAGCTTCCGCTGCTATATGTAAAAATGGGGGTGTTACAGATTGGTATCAGCGTCATGGTTATAGAGAACAAGGTCAAAACCTTAACTATAACCACATTTCTTTTATAGCCATCAAAGTCCTCCGTGCCACTACATTCCGGAACAAGTATGTAAATATACATATCTATTATACTATTACATAGATAACTTATGTTATTTACAACTAGGTTGTTAATAGAACGATTGTAGGATCCCGTAACACTTTCACTTCATACAATCGATCACGAAATCGGAACTAGAAATGAGGAGGTGAGTTGTTTAGAGAGAGAAAGAGGAGAGAGAAATGAGAGAGAAAAGAGAAAAGAATTATTAGATATTTTGAACAACTGAACAACTTACTTTTCCAAGTGGAAAAGTTCCTTATATACCCCGACACTTAAAAGTGACGCGCGGGGATAATTACTAGGAACCGGCTTGGGTTTTGCTTAGGATTAAAACCCGAAACAAATACAAATAAGATCAACAATCGAGCCCGATTCCCGGATATTATAGCTATTACAACAATTAACTAATTAAAGACCGAAGCTCCCATCGTATGAAGTGACCCGAACTCCTTGTTTCGGACTCAATAAATTGAGGCTAACAATCTCCCCCGAAGTGAGGTCTTGAACACGGAAACGAGCTTCCTTTATTGATTCAAATAAATTGAGCTACAATCTCCCCGAATTGAGTTCATTGATGACACACCATTAAGATGATCAGTGAGATTGCTTTTAGTCATTTAAGCTCGAGTGTTTCATGTCTTTGTCTTCGTTATTTGTTGTAGGCTTGTTCCTTCATGCTTTTGCGAACATGACGTTGAGCCATGTCATTTTCTTTATTGTCTTTGCCATCTTGCAATCTTTTGTTTTTTTTGACTCAACATGCTCATACTTTTGCGCATTATCTTAGAAAGCTTCAAATCATAGTTAAGCGGAAGTCTTGTCTTTAAATCTAGAGCTTCCAAGATAGTATTGTCCTTGTGAAGATTGAGTATTTGAATAGGATTGAGGTTTCCGTATACCACCGTTTGACCTGCAGGTTTACGATAGTGGAAAACGCGAGAAACTTGATTTTGAAAATCAATCGACGTGTCACTCGTTAAAGATATTTTGTAACACATCGAGAGAGTCATGTTATTAATCAAAATTCATAACCGTCAATTCATTTACTGGACCATATCGATATCCAGTTTGTCACAAGTTTGATTCATATCGAATCTCGCAAGTCCACCTAACCAAGAGCTTGTTTGATGCAGACCAAGCAGGATTTACTCAATCTTCATTGTGAAATACATTAGATATCACTCGATGTTCTGGCAAATATTACAATGATATTGCGTAGGACTCTTGATACCAGCTGTGAACCAGATGATGTTCAACAAGTGTTGAAATGGAATGTGTCCTAACAGATTATGATTAATCTCTTGCTCTAGACTCGATTAGTGCATTATGGTTTAGTACTCCTGAGGCTGGAGCAGTTTTGTCCACCTATTCAATATCAACGATTCTTGGAAATGAGATGTCAATAGATAACCGTGTGTATCTCCGGACAAATGAGACAAGTTTTCTGTTGAGAGAAAACCCGAGAGGCTGAGAAGGGTTGTGGCATTGCATCACTGGTTCCATGTTGTTCGTTTTTCA
This sequence comes from Tanacetum coccineum, assembly GCA_026074375.1. Classification (NCBI taxonomy): domain Eukaryota; kingdom Viridiplantae; phylum Streptophyta; class Magnoliopsida; order Asterales; family Asteraceae; genus Tanacetum; species Tanacetum coccineum. Next base: position 26,138 of record BQNB010057883.1, read on the forward strand.
ATGTCAGCAATCAACTTGTGATTCTGACAGCATATGTATTGACCCGGTTTCTGCCTTAAGTTGTGTGGAGGGCTTCTTTGTTTAGACCCTTTATCCATACATTTCTTTTTAATTCTTCAACGCCTTCAATGCTTACCAGGACGTCATTACTAACACCTTGTTGTGATTGTTCCAGTGTTAGCTCAATCTTAGTCGGCATTATTTCCCAAAAACATCATCTCCAATCATACCTAAGGAAACCGCATAATCTAACTTTGGGATTTGTCCTTGCCTAGATCCACCGGTCTAGGTTTGGAGTAATATGAAATGATTCCTAACCTAACGCACCTTATGACTCTCAGATACGTCGTGAAATTAAGATGTTTTGGTTATAAGATCGAACCATAAAACCTTTCTTCAGCACTTGAGTCGAATAGATCATATCATAGTTATAAATAATTTTCTCCCCTTCTTTATTAGAATAATAAACACTTAGTTTTTGAAATACCTTGTGATTAAAATATGTCTTGAAAAATCTGTGGGAGAAAATATGGTCAGCATGAATGGTTTGGAACATTTTGATAATGTTTTGAATACATAAGAATGGTCGTTGATGATGTATCCAAGAACATTAAAACGTTGTTTTTCGAAAACTCCCCCTCAAAAATAGACCAATTGAGAAATTTGTTGGCTTTTGAAAACAAAATTTGGTTGAGGGTATTATTTTTTTTTTTTTGGAGTGTTGAAAACACACAATTTTGAAAGATTATGAATTGTTACGAGAAATTCTTGCCGAAAAATTTGTTAACTTTTTGAAAAACCAGATGTTTAGGAGGACTATCTTTCTAACTAAGGTAAGCGCAATGAAACGTACACTTTACCTAATTTCTTAAGCCTAAAAACATTGATGTCATGTAAGAGCGCTCAAGACCGAGAAACGTTAATTTTCTCGTGTAAGGATAAGTTATAAACCTACCTTTTATTTTGAAGTCCGGGTTATGCACTGACATTTGCACATAAGCCATCTAGAAATTAAAATGACATGTTTTGAAACTATTTTGCAAACTCTCGCTCGTGAACTCATTTACACACCCGTGTCAAAGTTAATCGACATTTCCTAAGCACGTAAATGTTATCGTTCCCAAGAGACATGTCGAGAAGAATCTTTTTTGGAATTTACTGATTTTCCTGATTTTTGTATTTTCTTTTAGAAGTTTTTATATATTTTGTATTTAGGCTTTTTTCTCAAAAAAAGTACAGGTATGGTTTGATGTAATAAACAAGCAGTTTCATTTGTCAGAACCTCCAATTCCGCTTGAGTCAAACATCTGCATACAATCTTCTACAAATACTTCAACCGATCCTCAGGAAGGGCTTTCGTAAAACAATGTCAGCAAATTGGTATTCATTCTGACCAAAATATAATTCAATTATAACCATTTTCAACCTGTTCCTTTATGAAGATGATACCGAGTATGGATGTGCTTTTGTTCTCGAATGTTGTACGTGTGTTGCATGATTGCTATGGCTGACAGTAGAGTTGTAATACAACTGTAATTTTGTTGTGATTTGAAGCCATAAACTTGAAGCATGTAGCCTCATCCACATTACTTGAGCACACTTGTAGATAACGCCAGAGTCCCATGTTAATGTACCCTTTAGGTATTAAAGATTCTTTTAACCTCCCTTGAGGTTCTTTTGGAGTTGGTCGTAGCTTGATAACGTGCACAATAGCAATATTGCATGCCACTAAGTCCAGGTCTACTAGATGTCAAGTACATGAGTGACCCGATTTAACTATGGTAATCAGAATTGGTCTACGGGTGTCTCCACTCAAATCTTAACAAAAAATCCCCCCTTAAGAATTATGGTTTATTAGCCAAAGAGTGACAATTGTCCCAAAATTAGCCTTTTTCAGAATTTCTAAAGCGTACTTGTCTGATTGTAAAAAATACCTTTTGGGGACTGGTGGATCTGAAGTCCTAAAAAGAATTTCATCTCCCCCATTTAAGGACTTTCAATCTACTGTGGCATTTAAACTTTTCAAATCTTTTTTAATATTTTAGAGGTTTGTATGCCAAGAAAATTTAAATTCATCAAAGTAAATCGCGCAACAAGTTAGAAAATCCTCCCCGTATTTATCTTGATAAAGTTGAGGTCACTTGTCCTTTAGAAAAGCTTGGACATCAGGAAGGTTGAGTAGTTCAACTGAACCAGGCTCTTGGAGCTTGCTTTAATCCATACAAAGCTTTCCTGAGAAGGTAGACTTTTTCTAGATGATCTGGATCAACAAACCCTTATGGCTAAGCAACATAAACCTCCTCCTTCAGTGGACCATTAAGAAATTCCGTTTTTACGTCCATCTGATAGATTGGAAAGGACTTGTGTGCTGCGTGGGCAACGAAAATCCGAACTGCTTCCAAGCGAGCAACTGGTGCAAATGATTCTTCAAAATCAACACCTCTTCTGTTGTAGCATAACCTTTAGCACAAGTCGATACGCGGGCTTATGTTGCGAATTACAGTCTGATCTTCATCCTTCTTGTTCTTCCATAACCACTTTAGCTTAATAACCATCTTGCCAGAATTGTGTGTCGTGAAGTACCCAGACTTTTATTCTGTCGAACTGATGAAGTCATCCTGCATTAGCATTCGATCCCAGCCGAAACAGCCATTGCCTCCTTAATGTTTCTTCTAGTTTCCAACAATAACTCCACCGTGAGCGCGAACATACACATTTTCAGGATCTGTGTCAAGCTGGTCGTCATGATTGAACTGTCAAGTTGATTTCCACAACTTGTTCTAATGGATGATCTGGTCCAACGGTAAACATGACTTGTGGTTAATATGAATGCACATCGGTATTATCAAATGTTGCGTGAGGAAGACTCACCAATTTCTTGTACCCGTGTACAAAAAGGATTGATAAATTCATCTTCTTGAAATGATGCATTCATGCTTATCATTATATGTTTTCCTCAACAAGACCGTGTGTTGGATTGTAATAATCTTCAAGTAAAGGACTGAAGAGAAATTCTAACCCTTGTTGTGACGAATCTGTCTTTTCTGCTGAAGGAACAACATTGTGTCTTGGGGGCACGGGGTCAGAGTTGTCATAATCTGACGCCTTTAGTCCTTGAGGAACGAGGCCTGAAGAGACATTTTCAACAGACATCTCTTGTCGTTGTGGTGTAGGTCTGACTGTTGTGAGTCAGACATCATTTCTTTGATTTCATCAACTTGATATGAAATGGACTCGGCTATCAATCTTGTTCGCTTGTTGTAAACACGATATCCCTTCGACTGAGTAGAATATCCCACCATGACACATGGATCCCCTTTTTCTTTCATCTTATCCAGATTTTCCCCATCACTAGTTATGGTAACAAAATGCCACCAAAGATGTGAAGAAAGTTTTATATAGGTTTTCCTATCATTTATATTGATATGCCGACTTTCCATGAGTGGAATAAGATGATGATACTTCTGAGTATAGCATGCGGTGCAATGCAGCAGCCCAACAATAATATGGAAGCTTAAAGCAGAAAGCATCGTTCGAACAGCCACAACAGTGAACGGTTCCGTCTTTCAACAACGTACGATTCTTTCAGGAGATCGAGATGTGGAGTTTTGATGTTCAATGCATCTTCTTTGAAATAAAGCATGGAGTGTCTTATTCAAGAATTTTGTGCCTCTTTCAGTACGGATCAGTAATAACTTGAGCTGAAGATTGCGTTGAATCATCATGATATAGTCTTTGAGAACTTCTGTGATATCATCCATGGGATCGAATAAAAAGATTCCAAGTGTATCGATGAATATCATCAACAATCACCAGAAATATACATACTTCCCAATTATCTTGCAACGCGCATTGACCCACACAATTCCATGTGAAGCAAAACAGCTTCTTTTGGAAACTTGGACAGCTTTTGACTTAAATGAGCTTCTTTTTGCTTTACTCATTTCACAAGACGAACAAAGTTGATCCTTGACATATTTCAACTTAGGTAAGCCTGTCACAACATCTTTCTTTGAGAGTAAGGTGATGTAATCGAAGTTAAGATGAGAAAGTCTTCGATGCCATAACCATGCTTGAGTTGGTGAAGCTTTAGCCATGAAACAGATTGGAGTTGATGAAGTTGTTTCTTGAAGAGATATTGCGTAGAGATCAGATCCACGACTACCAGTTAGTAAATCGTTTATTTCCTGAAAGCAACCTCCAAATCAGCATCACAAAATCAACCAACCGAGAAAAGATTGTGATTGAGGCCTTCGACGTAATAAACCCGTTTGATCGTGACATTCCCTTGAATCAGATCTCCATAACCAAGAATTGGAGCAAACTGATCATTTCCAAAACGAACAGTACCCAGAAATTTCTCCACAAAATTACACAACAGCTTGAGATTTCCCGTCATGTGCTTTGTGTTCATCATAGTCAACATGAAAAGATGATTGTAACAATCTTTACGCACATAGAGGACGAAATGGAACATTGGACAAATGGATCCTAAGGAATTTGATATCTACAAGACATAGTTAATCCTAGAGACCACAATGTCCTATAGTGGTACAAATACTGTGATTCATCAACTTTCTAATCTTAGGCATCCATATCTTTTGTCCTAATCGTGATTTTTGTGTCCCAAGATAAACCTGATGGACATCTCTTAGCTATCCACCATTTCCATTCCTGATTTTTATTCTCATACAACTCCTTATGGTAACTATTGGATTTCTGAATAGTGGTAACTAGATGCAACTGTTTCATAGGGGTGTTGCAACAGATTTGTTCGCATTTTCTCTGGGTTTACTAGGCGACTAAGGCACTACAATAGGCTTCTTAGTTCTAGCTTTCAACGTCTTTCAAGTATCGAGAAACTCAAGCATCCTATATAGAATAAAACACCACATGTTACACACTCAGCACAAACAACATTTGGCATTCGAAGTTCTGGAGTTTTGAACTAATCATTACACGCAGGATACGACTTGTTTTACTTAGAAATACAAGAAAACCTATGATGGACATCTTACTACCTACATTGTAAACTTCACTTGACTAATGTTGTGGCATGACCTATCTATCACGTTGAAACTCATAAGCTGTGTCCTGCTAAACACATAGTGTGAATTACTCCTGAAGATTAAGACATGTGAGGATTAGTTATTTCCTAGACGCATGAGGCAACTTGTGGTGTTCTAGTTTGTGTTTGGTGAGGCAATCAAACATCCTCGTTTAAGCACATTGTGTTTTTGAATCGCTTTGGTTTCTATTCTGATGGCAAACTCCGTAGATGACTGTTTAAATAATAAAAGCCCCCATTCGACACATATATTTTTATTAACTGACGTAACGTTTGAAAACCTCCATTTCAGGAGAAATTGTAAAAAGGAGTCGGTTTTCCTAAAACTATGGTTTTGGATCCGTGAGCATATAGGATTGTCCTGAACAACAGATGGTTTTATCAAAACTGAGTTTCCACAGACTTTCCTTTTGTTTACCAAGAATGATTTTTCTATAACTCATTAATCACCATTTTCTTATCATGCAATTGAGCTTTCAAAACTTGTATTTCATGATATTGTTCACGTTCTTTTCGAAATACATTTGAAGCATTTTCTTTGCAAACTGGGTTGTTTTTCATCTGTTCTTTACAATGTTGTAAAGAAAGTTCAAGAGAAATCGAGTGTTTTTCAAGTTTAGCAAAACTCTTTAAAAGCTTATTATGAACTTCGTTATTAACAGATTCAGTTTGTTTTGACAGCTTTTGTGCAAGACATTCACATTCTTTGACTTTATGAAGATACATGCATTTCAATTCAGTATGAGCATTTGATTCAGACAGAGAATGCAAATATGAACATGTAACATCTTTAGACACACACTCTTCGAGAAGTAGATCATATATGTTTGAAAAATCAGCCTTTTCTGATTCAAGTTCGTCAAGCTCCTTTTCAAGGGAATTAACGTACTCCAAATCGTCATTCATTTCCTTTTTTAGTTCATGAACAAAACAATGACTGTCTAGTATAGTTTTGTCTGAAAGAGGCATTAATAAGATTTTGATCAAAACTTCCATACTCTTAGCAGTTGGGTTAGGAAATGCACTACTAGTATGATTAGACCAAGTTTGTTGACAAATTGTTCTAAAATGATTGAAGTTGTTTGTCATTTCGTTATAAAGTAGTCTACTTTTACTAATGGATTTAGACATGGGTAGAAATCCAACGTTTTTAGCAATGTTTGGCTTTGTCCTAACAAACGTTTTTCTCCACATTGTCTTCCTAACTTCTTTAGCGCGTTCCAACTGATCAAGATAGGCTTTGGATGGTGGTTTGAAAGTTTCATAAAGACTGTTTTGATATGTGTAATTATATGGTTTCACTGTGTCTTTATCCAATTTTGATCTACTCTCCTTTTCAAGAGTCACTGTCTCTTCCCCATCGGGGCAAAATCTGTTTGCAGGATCAGAAGTATCATATGGGATCTCATACAAACGAGGCTTATCAGATTGAGCTTTCTTGAGGTACTTTGGATTAGCAAAGGTTGATCTACCATGATACGTTGCGCATTTGGGTGCTAACATGTGAATGGTCTGAATTGACTGATTGCGTTTATAAAGAATTTCATTTAAAAACTTTATTTGTTTATCCATTTCAATCATCGTGTCAATGTCTTTTCCTTCCTTAACCTTTAAATCCGAAATAACCTTAGTTTTCTCTTTGAGTTGACCTTCAAATTGTGACCTAGTTAACAGACTCTTTTTGGCTAGCTCATCGTGTTTCTGATTGACAACTGAAATTTCATAGGTTTTAGTTTTTAAACCCTCTTTTATGTCAATGTCTTTAAGAGCTAATAGTCCTAGAGTTTCATTTAACTTTGTTTGAAGTATTTTATAATCACTCGTAAGGTCATTAAGGGCCGTGTACTTCTCAAGCTCAGTCTGTTTGGTCTGAAGTGCAATCAGAGAACTATCCCGACTGCTAGTAGCCTCCCCCAGAGCCCTACTAGACTCATCAAGGTTAGTTTTGCACTCCTTCAGTTCTTGAGTCAATGATGCGTTTGCTTTCTTTAATTGCTTTAATACCGTTTTGTTTTCCTCCGTATCAAGAGTCAAATTAGCAATTAAATTAGCAAGCGCAGCACGCTCATCAACACATTCAGCCGCATTTTGATCAACCTGATTATCATTAGTACATATATTTGATGAATCAGGAATGACATTGCTATCATCCTTCTCCAAAACATATGTGTCGTTAATGGATTCAGGTTGCTCAGAATGTCGTCTCACATTGGCAAACACATCATTTTCATCATGGTTTTGTACCTGTTCCAATGGCTGACCAGTAGAACTGGATTCTTCAGGTGAGACCTCCTGAATCTTTGCCATGTAGCTGTAATGTGCTTCCAATTCTTGTTCATCAATCTCTTCATCCGTGTCTTCTAGCCAATCAGCTTGCTCAGCTTGAAGTGGAACACCTTGTTCAGCTTGTTTGCACATCATCATCTTCTCCTTGTGATACGCGTAGTCTTTAACCCGCTTTGGCTTCCTGCATTCCCTGGCATAGTGTCCAAATCCCTTGCAGTTAAAGCACTGTATCCCATTTTGTTGCACTACCGGACTGCCTACTGTTTCCCTAGCCCCAGCAACTGTCATCGTCCTTTGATTCCCAAACTGCCCTGACTGATTGTCGTTGTTATACCTTGGTGTGGTATCTTCAGTCTTGTTCCTGGAGTTTGAAGAAGTTCGAAGGTTGTTGTTGGTAGGTTTGTACAGCTTCTTGAAATACTTAGCAAGGAGTGCCAAGTTCTTTTTCATATCCTTATCCCTCCGAGCTTGTTCTGGATCACTGTCTTCCTCAGAAACGGACTCAGATTGAGGAGTAACTGGTTTGGCGATCTCTTTGCCTTTGTGTCTGGTAGTCGCACTTGGTCGTGTGGAAGAAGATTGCATGTATGATGGTGCATTCGATCTTTGAGGTTTTGGTGCCTGATAGTAGTTATCTGAATATGGTTGAGCAGCCGCAAGAAGTGCTAACGGATTTGCACTTCTGGCTAATCTCTCAGAACGGATATCATTAACTTCGTTTTGAAACTGCTTCAGAAGGTCAAACAGCCTGTGATATGAGACTTTGTCTATTTCCTCTCTCTGCTTGACAACCGTCACAAATCTTGACCATTCTGGTTGAAGTTGTTGAAGAAATTGAACATTCACTTGCATTGTTGAAACTTGCAAGTTGTTCCTTGTCAACTCATTCATCAGTTTATAAAACCGGGAGTAATAAGACTCCATGGATTCTCCATCTCGAGAAGTAAACTTCCCAAATTCCCAGAACAGATTGGTCTTTACATCTTGTACGTTCAACGATTCACCCTGTTGTAGCCTTTCATGGGCTTCCTCATTTCATTTGCTGTGTTGCATGCATCATCAGTTGATAGATTGTCATCTCTATCCAGTTAAAAAGCAAGAAAATTGCTTCCTTTTCAGATGAAAAGTGTTCTTGTTCTCTGGAGTCATGTTCAATACAGTTTCAATTGTTGTATGTTGTTGAACTGCAGGACGACCTTCAGCTTCTGGAACAGCTTGAATAAGTACACTTGTTGGCACGTAGGGACCATTTAGTATGCATTTTTTCAGTCCCTCACCATTATTTTTTGTGTCAATGTACCGTAGAAAACGTGATCTCCACTGTGAATATCTTCCTGGTCCAAGCATTGGTGGACGATCTTTCGAACCAGCTGCCATGATATTATTATGCATTTGACTATCTGTTGAGGATGTACTGACTGGAGTAGACATGATGAATGAATGGCTATTAACTATGAAGTGTGAAAGTTGTTGGATCTTAAGTGGATATGATGTGATTGATGTTGTTGTGGTTATGTATGCAATTCTCGTTCACGGGATTTTACACGTCTATGATTAAAACCGATAAATGATTTAACGGGATTTTACAAAATCAATAGAAAACCGTGAATGAATAATCGTTGGTAGTTAATGGTTTGTTTGTTGTGAATGATTTGTGCAGTTTAAGTCCTTCTCGATGGTTTTGGTTTTGGTTTGTTTGGAATTCGGCGCAGTTGGATTATGAAAAAAATTATTTTTACCCTATTACCAAAATCTAAATTTTAGTGTACTAAATAAGCCTAAAATAGCTATAGAAATTTTAAACATAACACATAATCTTTATGTCTATATGTATATGATGTATTCGGACTAGAAAGTGATTTATAACTTTATATTATTTGCGATAGAAATTGAGGGCATTTTATATTTTGGACATATTAATATATTAAATAATGAATGGGCAAAAGGGTAGTTGAATGAGATTCTTCTTGTTGTCTTTGAGTTGGATTGAGAGACAGATAAAGAGAAGATGCCAACTGCTCCTAAAAGAAGAAGAAATAAGAAGCCTAGAAAATTGTATACTTATTTAACTAAGCTTTAATTAACTAAACTAAAATTATTAATAATTGTGAAATCTAACTACTACATTTAATATTCAAGTTGATTCAACGTTGGAATTCTAGTCTCCAATTTAATGTTATTAGGAACTTTCTTTGAAAAAAGCAAAAAAATAAAGGAAATTTTTTAAAATAGACGGGTCGTCTAAAGTGTTTATTTTTTTTACCTTAAAAAATAAACTTTTTACAATAGACCAGTTTTTTAGACGACTTGAGAGGCCAGACAATTGGTCTATTTTGAGAAGTTTATTTTTTTAGGTCTAAAAAAGATAAACACTTTAAGCGACCGATCTATTTACCACTTAAAATAAAATTAAGGACTAATTAACTTTTATACTGTACTACGTAATACATAGCAATGTCACAATAAAAAGGTAATCAAGACAATAAAATGCTAAGTAATATCAAAATATTTCCAGAAATCTAACAAATTTGCATCACAATTGTTAGATTTATGAAAATAGCACATAATAAGTTGAAGCATGAAATATTGGGTAAAAGAAAGTGCAATACTCGTGTGTTCCGTCAGCTTGGGTGTTACACTTGTTCTCTTAACCAATATTTCACACTTCTAACTTGTATACGTCCTTCTGTAATCACTTCTAAAAGTGTATATCGTGTTGCTGTGGCCTCTATCGGTATGCGTGGACTCCACGATGTTAATAAAACGATCTAGGACTCACCACTCCAACCTAATGGTTAAGGGCGAACCTTAACCTTTGGTTTCTTTGCACCTGAGGCGGTGGAGCTACTCAGCCGAGTTCAACGGGTTATGCATAGCAATGTTATGACACCTAAATCTACGTATGTGATTTACATAGTGATGAAAAGCAAACGGGCAAAAAGCTGCGCCGTTTTTGGATTGCAAAGCCAATACGTTTAAATATTAAAAAGCTGCGCCGCTTTTTAATAATAATTCTCAGCATAAATATCATAGTTTGCGATAAGCGACGATGAATTGTTAGATTATTCTTTTTAATATTTATTTATTATAAATCTCTTTTTATTATTAATTCTTTTTAGAGTTAAGTACATTTTTGGTCCTCATGGTTTATACCATAGTCCACTTTTGGTCCGAAATTCAAAAAAGGATCATTTTTGGTCCCAAAGTTATAGTTTGTGTCCACTTTTGGTCCATTTTTTACTATTTCGTTAAATATAGCCGTTGGAGCCTTTATCTGTATATCACTTGATGGTAGATTCGTCTTTTCCAGGTTTTATTAAATTCATTATTTATTAAAATAAATAACACTCAACCTCTCCCTCTCCATTACATAAAATGGGCTGACACCCCTAAAACACACACACACACACACCTAAGAACCCTAAACAAATTGACATGGTAAGGTGCAGCAAATGCGACTCGGTAGGAGTGATTCGTACTTCATGGACATCAGAGAACCCAGGAAGAAGATTCTATTGTTGTTCTAAAAGGGTAAGGTATTGATTAATTTAACCTAATTTTTGCAATTATTTTTGATTTAACCTGAATTTTCAATTTAAAAATTGTTAGGGTTCAAATCATGGTTTTATTGACTGGTATTATGAAGAGACGTGTCAATGTTCTGTGCAAGTGATGAAGCAGTTACAAGACGAAGTTGCTGCCATTCATGCTCAAAAAAAAGGATGAAGATTATGTTGATCTTTAGTTGGGTCTTTTTCATAGTATTTTATCTAGTTAACTGATGTAATGTTCAAGTTAGTTGGGAAGTTATTGGTAGTGAAGTAATTGTAGTAATGTATCTTTTGAACATAATATATTGAAGTTAATGTGATGCCAGTTTCTATGAGTTTTGTGTTCAATGCTACCTATATTGGTTGTTGAGTGATAAGAAAGTAAACACAATTGTTGGGAAGTATGTCAAATAAAATGTTGTTGCAGACATAAATAAGAACCATTACTAACATTAGATAAAACAGTTTGACTAATAAAAGTCAAACAATACAATGTTTGATACCAGGTTCCATTCTAGAGTTTGACAATCCAAAAGCTTACACAAAAGACATAAGAGACACACAATAATAGTCTTACATAACTAATTAAAAACCAAATCATTAACAGAAGTTTGAAGTTCATTCCTGCACATTTTTCCCTTTACCATTTGCACCAGCAGTCTTCTTTATTGGTGATATCCTCTTTGTTGATGTCTTTGTGAATTTTGGAGTAACAAAAGGTGCAGTTAGCCTAAGAAAAGGTGGAGTTTGCCTGTTAAAAGGTACACTTGGCCTGACAGAAGGTGCAGCTAGCCTAAGAGGTGGTGCATGCCTAACAAATGTTTGTGATTGGCTAACAGTTGGTGCAAAGGGGGTGACAGAAGCTTGTGAATGGTTGCCTGATGGCCTTGCGGCACTTGCAGAAGCAGAAGCTTATGGACCTCTTTGACCTTTGCAAGACCTGTTGTTATGACCTACTTGGCCACATTTGTT